>BMAO01030566.1:0-26913 GCA_019973975.1 Trichonephila clavata | reverse complement strand
TTCTGGCTTCGACAACAATTTTCATCAATTTTTTAATGACTAATCGCGTGCCATTGCACAGTCATGGTGGGTTCAAATTAAGAAGCAAAATAACCAGAGGTCCTACCTTCAGTTTTAAATGGTATGGTGACATGCCTGGCAAATCCAAGGAGTTAAAAAAAACTTTGCTATATAATTTACAGCTTTGTTGGTATCGCAAACTGTATCGATAGATTTGTATGACATCAAGTCCCCTGGCAACAACTATTGTATGTATCTTGAAATTCAAATCGTTGTCGTCCATATTTTTTGCTGCCAAAATTGCTCTCTCTGGCAGCCATTCATGATTAAAGTATTTTGTGTGTATATTGGGAAATATCTGGTCTTTGCAAGTTAATGATTGTGCAGAAATCGGTCGGCAATTTTATGCATCCAGTATTTTTATGTACAGCTACTTTTCCATCGCTGATACCTAACACTTATTTTGAGAATGTTTCAGCGGATGGATCTTGAAGCATTTGTGAAAGCGCATAAATACTTTCAGCTGTACTTTTACAGCATAACGCCACATTGACGATGATTTCAAGCAGGCGTGGATCTCATCAGCGTACGTTGAACGTGGAATGACGGGGAGTGTTTGTCTGAAATCACCTGAACAGAGTAAAAGAGTGCCGCCAAATAGTTTGTTGTTCTTTTTTATGTCTTTCAATGTAAAGATATGTACAAAAAAATGGAGGGGAAAAAACCTTTCACTCGCATTTTTTTTTTTTACTCGCCAAATTTGGTAATTTTTGATTTGATTCCTTTTTCTAGTATAACCCATGACGGAGTGATTTGGACGGTGGAACAGAGGAAAGTCACACATCTGGCGCCAAACCAATTTTCGACGCCAAAAGGTTTTTAATAAATATCTTTTCAACTAATTGCAATGTCGAAATGAACATAGTTTACGTCCTATTTTCAGACCTACTGAAAAAATGCACAAAATTTCATAAGAATCGGTTTAACCGTTTCGGAGGAGTTTGGTTACAAACACTGTGACACGAGAATTTTACATATTAGATATATACAGGGTGTTTCATAAATGATGGGAGTAACTTTAAGGGGTGATAGTACACATCAAGACGAGTAATAGTAAATAGGAAACCAAGTGTCCCAAACGTCTTCCGAAGGAGAAAGGCGCCATCAAAGTTTAGGGTCCTAAATTTCAAATGATGATAAAAAACTGAAAAATGGATCGATTAATTTGCAGTTTTCACTAAAATCATTCTTTAAATTAGTATTTTCTTTAAAAAATGTTTTAAAGACAAAGTTAAAAAAATGCCGTTAGAGGGCGCTCTAGACTTTGGAGTACCGAACAACTACCTTTTACCAATATTTTTTTTATTTTGTTAAATGTTTACAAAAGCTTAGATTTTAACTTGAACTTTGAGCGCAAAATTAAAACCATTGGGAGCGGTTAAGTGGCGCAAATGTAACCGCGTTCAGGGAGGAAAAATTAAAATGCTCGTATGTAATGATCAAAATAAAAAACGATAAAGCAAACTTTAAGAGGCGATAGTACAACACCAAAACAAGCAACATTCATCAAAGAAATCATACTCGTAATTTTAACCCGAAGGTGATAGAGGGTGCTGAAACAGATTTCGTTTTAAGAGACAAAAAAGGAAACAAAGAACATTTACGTTATAAAAAAAGCTTAATTAGAAATGATTACAATAGCTGTTCGAAACACTGACCATTAGAGGCGATGCATGCGGTGCAACGGCGAAGAAGGGATTCACGAACCCTCTGAAACACGCCAGGAGTATCGCGCACTTCTCCTGCAGCTGCCGAAAGTCTGGCGACGAGTTCTTCTGCAGATACGATAGGAGTCTCATACATAAGACTCTTCAGGTGTCCCCACAAAAAGAAATCCAGGCATGAAAGATCGGGTGATCGCGCTGGCCAAGGGACAGGACCACCTCGCCCAATCCATTTATTTGGAAAGGTTTAGATAATTTCGCATCTCTGGCGCAAAATGAGCTGGTGCTCCATCCTGCTGGAACCACATTACTCGCCGGATACGAGGGGAAACATCTGTCATCATTTCTGGCAGCACCTGTTGCAGAAAGGTAAGATATTTTTTTCCATCCAGGCGTTCTGGCAGAAGATAAGGTCCAAGTAGATGGTCACCAATTATTCCTGCCCAAACATTTACGGAAAATCGTCGCTGATATGCATGTGTAGAAGACGCGTGTGGATTTACATCTGCCCATTGGTGGGAATTGTGGGTGTTAAATGTACCGTCACGTGTAAATGTACATTCATCTGTAAAAAGCACAGTTGCACCAAAATCGGGATTTAGGGTGTTCTTCTGCAGATACCAGGGAGCAAAATCCATTCGACGAGGAAAATCCCTTTGAGTCAGTTACTGGACTCGTTGGACATGAAAAGGATGCATACTTTCATCCTTTAGTACTCGCCATGTCGTGGAGGGTGATACTTCAATTTGACTAGCCACTGCTCGCGTGCTTGTATTTGGATGATCAGCCACCATATCCAGAATTTTTTCTTCCACAGCTACCGTTCTGGTAGACTTCGCACGGCTTGCATTTGAACGTGCACCATAAAAGGATCCTGTCTCACACAACTGTCTGTGCAAGCGCACAAATGTTTTACCATTGGGCAACCTTTTCCCGTACAATCGTCGTGCCTCTGCACTATTCCTATTTGCAGTTCCGTAGATGAAGTGCATATCAGCCTTTTCTTGATTAGTGAAGGGCAACATCTTTCGTTACTTTTGTACCGTGATTTACACTTGCACACGCGGGTCAGTAGCTTTTATCTTAATAACAATTTGCATATGCGTTCTTCTTCTTCCCCATATCACAATTTCATGTTCTTCTTCCAGAAACTTGCAGCTATAACGCTTGCATGGATAAAATTTGAAGATGCTCTAACACGTTTGCGTTTGAATTCAAATCATGCATTTTCTAATCAAAGTTGATTGTTTTTATGTTGTACTATCGCCTCTTAAAGTTTGCTTTATCGTTTTTTATTTTGATCATTACATACGAGCATTTCAATTTTTCCTCCCTGAACGCGGTTACATTTGCGCCACTTAACCGCTCCCAATGGTTTTAATTTTGCGCTCAAAGTTCAAGTTAAAATCTAAGCTTTTGTAAACATTTAACAAAATAAAAAAAATATTGGTAAAAGGTAGTTGTTCGGTACTCCAAAGTCTAGAGCGCCCTCTAACGGCATTTTTTTAACTTTGTCTTTAAAACATTTTTTAAAGAAAATACTAATTTAAAGAATGATTTTAGTGAAAACTGCAAATTAATCGATCCATTTTTCAGTTTTTTATCATCATTTGAAATTTAGGACCCTAAACTTTGATGGCGCCTTTCTCCTTCGGAAGACGTTTGGGACACTTGGTTTCCTATTTACTATTACTCGTCTTGATGTGTACTATCACCCTTTAAAGTTACTCCCATCATTTATGAAACACCCTGTATATATATATAGGGAGAGAGAGAACTAATAGTAGAAATTATAAAAAAAAAAGCATGAGTTGTCTGCATTGTTGTAACAATGCACACCCGGTTTGGCTAGTTTGGGGAAAAACTGGCTTTCGACGCTAACTTTTGTCATTGTTTTGTTACAACAATGGTGACGAATTTAAGTTTGCGTCAAAAACCGGTAATTAATTTAATTAATATTTGAATAAACTGTATTAACATCAAGTGTCATCCACTACATGAACTTGATTTGATGAATAGAAAAAATTTTATTAACGATGGAAAATTTGAGCACTATAAATATATATAATAGAGTGTGAACTATAATAGTTGGAATTGAATAAACATTATTTAACAGTGAAACTGTCGAATTATTTTTGATTTTTATTACAGACTTAAAAATTTTAATCTTGATTGAAAATAAAGTAAAAATTTTCAGAAAGTTGATCTTTTTATAAACTGAGTAAGTGATAAATGTTTCATTTCTTTTCTGATTATTGAGAACAGCTACACACCTACGTGTTTTTTATGACAAGTATAATTATATAAACAGTTAGTTATCAGTTTCTGTACTCCATTCTTAATTTAACGTTTCCAGTGCCAAATGAGCCGAATATCGCCAGTTCTGCAATCAGATTAAAATTACTTCTGAATTATCCTGAAGTAAGTCCTTGCTATCATAAAATTTTTGCCTCGAGTTCTGCTCCGTAACAGCTTACTACATAAATTTCAGGAAGTTTTTTAGAGGTTTTATGAAAAAACTTAAGTAGTATAAACAAAAAAAATGGAAACTACAAAACTTCAAAATTCAAAAAATAGACGATTTTCTCGGAAAATTTTTTAAAATGTTCTTTTTTTTAAAAAAAGTTCACAATTTAAAATTCTACAAATATTATTAATATGAATATTTATGCTCCATTTTTTCCTTTATAATAAAATTAACCACAATTGTGCCTTACTGTTTACTACACATTATGTGCTTATTATACCTTTTTATGCTAATTTTACTAATTTATGTGTCGAATGGCTATATTTCTAAACGTATCTTTAGAATTTTGATGCATCTATGGTAATACATTCTAAACTTATTTTGCATTCATAAATATTTCTACTTCCAGGAATATCACACAATAAATCTCAAATACTTAGAAAATACCTGATGTTTGTGTGAAAATTCATTAGTATGCACTATACGCTTATTTAATCCAGGAGCTACAACGTTGCTGTTATATATAATATACAGTAAAAATTATCGATTGTAAGTATGCCAATGCGAGTCATTATATGTAAAAGATGTGCATTTCCCTGTCTTCTCTTGAATTGTTCAATTTTCCATCAAGCTTTATAAACGAGAGAGAACTAGACATCGCCTTCAAAACTTTTATAGGAATTTGAATGTACAGAGTTGTAACATTTTATTTTTTCGTCATTTGTTGAAGGACCAGATATTGAGATACAACAGAAGAATTATCAGCTATGGTTTAAATTGGTCTAGTTTTGGAATATTTACGTATTGTATAATATGGTGGATCGCAATTCTATCAAAACAAACCATTAATCTGCACATATCTTTGCGGAAATGATTTTTTATGGAATGGAGATGAGGAAAAATATAATTGTGTGTGTGTGTGTGTGTGTGTGATTTCGAGATTTAAATTTGCTACAAAGGGATTGAATATTCGAAAAAACATAAAAAGACTTAATTTTGGTTAGAGTATTTTAGATAAAAATTAGAATCATTTCCTACAACATAAATAACCCAAATCTATTATTGTTACCAAATGAATGCTGAGTATTGAATAGTAGAATGTGCATTGCAATATTTTATAATCCCTGCTGTCCCCCCCCCTCCTCCCTTCCCCACATCGTCAAATCAGTCCAATCCAAGCTTTTTTCCGTCTTTCACTTTATCGGGCACTATCTCATCATTTTTTTTAAAAAATTCAATACTGTTCTTCTTTAACAAAAATTGCTTAAATTTTTTACCATAAAAAGGTTCAAACATCTAAATTTCATCCCTCTTATGGCAGTACTTAACATATAAATAAGTTTTTTTTAATTTTATTTATACCAGGAAATATCTTCTCCGCATAGGCAGGATTTTAAGTTCTGAAAAAAATATTGTGACCCATCATATTGTACTATCCTCAAATTGTTGATCGAGTGGCTTTTTTGCAGATAATTACAGCTGAAGTATTTATTGTTTTCAAAACAAATTTACTTGCAGCATATCCTGTTTTAAAATATCAGTACAAACTTATGTAAAGGTTTTTTTTTCACTTAAAATTTAGTTAAGCTAGGAATTTTAAAAAAATTTGTACATAAATATATCAATTATTATATTTTGATCCAATACGATTAAAGGGTAGACATAAAAAGATTGGGGCATATAGTTATATATATATTTTTGTGCAACGGTGTTTTAGAAAAGAAATTTATATTTCCCACCCATGATGATATTTTCAAGAGAAAAAGGTTTTATAATACCATTTATTGTATTTTTAAATTTTTTAATAAGATATTTTATTTAGACGGAACTATTATTTTCGTTTTGTTTAAATCTTCGATAAATTTGTCGTGAAATATAATATCCCCTAAGATTATCATCTTCCCGTCTAGTGTTACTCGTTTCTGGACGTGTATGTGGGTTAACGAATTCAGAAGACATCTTTACAAATCACTATATTTATTGATACCTCTTAATCAAGGAAGGTTACATATACACTATTCAAATTTAAGAACAATAAAACACAGTGGAGAATGAGAAGGGGTCACTAATTGTGGAACTACGAAATCTGAACTGAATCCACGAAAGATCAGCGCGTACAATTACCGCTAACATACGTACACGTATTTACAGTTTCTAAATCACTAACCTGATTCTTAAATTTCGGCAGGTCTGTCTTGTTGAATACTTGGATTCCGGTTGGATCCGATAAAGGCTAATATTCACTCTTGAATTTACGAATTCAATCTTCAGCTCTTCAGCTTTGTTTGTAGCTTTACTGCACACTAAATTTGTCAACGACTGCGAGTTGATTTTCCGATGCTTCGATTCACTTTACTTTAAAAATCTACTTCTTCACTTTACAACTCTTTCTCATTTCATTTCATCCTTCTCTTGTTAACTCGCGAAACCCGAACATATATAAAATATCCCATTCGCATAAATCACGCTTTGGCTAACGGTGGAGATTGGTTGATATAAATAAAATTTGAAAGAAATATTTAGAGGATTAGTGAAGACCGTACAGATCCGTCACAAATTATCTCAATTGTAATATGGAAAGTAAAACACGAAGTCAATCATAAAAGAGAAATTTATGTCTAGAAATGCATTTCCTTGTATTATATAACATGCACGAAAACACGCTGAAATGAAGTCCACGAATAAAGAGAAAGAGTTTGCACAGTTAATCAGCTCTTTGTTATACATGGGGAATTTTAAATGGCTTCTTTAATGAGATTTAGTATCTTTCGAAACCAAAAATTGCTTAGTTTACATACTTTTCCAATTCATCAGAAACTATGACTTTTTTCTTATTTTAATATGATTCTTGTACAATTTTTATAATATAATAAAATCCCGAAGACTCGGCACTGGATAACCCGGTAGTTCGGATAACTCGGCCACAGCCTTGTAGGGGTTTCGATGCAGAAATTATGACTTTTGTCACAGTTGAGGAAAAAATGCTGGAAAATGTAACGATGATGTTAACGCTGAGGTTACTTTGTATATATTTCTAAAATTTCACTTAGTCAGAGACTAAAGGCTGCCGAAATCACCCTTCAGTGTTCTGAGCAACAAGGTTGCGTGCGTAATCGACTTACTGTTTTTCCTCGTCTTTGTGATGATGAAGCAAAATGCAGAGAGCAGTATGGAAGAAACGGGACATTACGCATTTCTTTAAAAAGTGTGGTCAGTTTATGCAAATTCTACTGCTTAATTTTTATCATAGAGAGCTTTGCGCTTTCATAAAAAATTTTCTCGGTGGTCTGTTCAGGTAAATTGCTGTATTCTATATATTCACTAATTTTCATTTTCACTTAGTAAATGCCCTATGCCTTCATAAAATGCATACTTTTCCTTTGTTTAAGAATATTTGGGCGCTTTTTTTCTGTGGTATTCTCAAGTAAACAACATATACAATATTTTCTGAGGAAAAACACTCGTACTTATTCCTTTTTAAAATAACATTCTCGATAACGCACCATTTTCACAAATCCGGTCACCTTTCGACTCACATTAGGCTGAGTTTTCGGGACTTTACTGTGTAATGTATAAAGTTTAAAATACTTAATAAAAATTGTTTCTATTAACTAATATATTCCAAAAACAACCTAAAATATTTATATAAAAATGAAAAAAATAGTTTACTTTCTGTAACCCGCTAGGTAACATTTGAAGAATGAACAGTAGAATTGACAATTTAATACTAAATTGAAGCTAAATAATGTCTTTATTCGAAGTTTCCTCTAATTTAAAATGTCTTTCTTTCATATTTACAAAACATTTTGTAATTTCAAGTTAGTAACTGTTTTTCAGCATTTATCACCCTATAAAATAAAATATTTTGATACCACCAACAAAGTGTAGGTTTACAAGTATATTTTGCGCAAAATGTCCTAGAACTTAAAATCCAAAACTTCTTTTCTCAAACTTGTAGGAAAATGTGAAAACTAGAGAACGAGAAAATCAAGTTTAAAGATTGATTCTCAATTATTTAAATTGAAATACGTGTTTATTTTCTACTTAAAATGCACCATCTTCATATATATATAAATTGAACCTTTTATTCTACAAACTGCTCATGCATAGCTTATATTTTCATTCTCAAAAGTCTATAGCATATAATGTTGGAGACCTCCAATTCGTTTCTGCTTCCCTTATTCATGCATTGTCAGCCTGTAAAGCATAAGGGAGGGAAAAATATTCTAATTAAAGCCCAGACATTTAGTTTAGGCGATCATCCATCCTATTATCGCATGATCGTTGACTCACTTACAGAAATATCAACTATTGTTTTAAAGATTCTGTTTGGGGGTTGTACTTCTATACCGTAGAGTTGAAAAACTTATTTGAATTCCAAATCTTTCCACTTAAACACTTTTTCAATGATTTAGAACTTTGGAAATATGTGTTTTGTTGAATCCATAACAATGATAAACACGAGTCTTTTATGTTTTTATAAAGCATTTTCAACTGATTTTGTGCTTTAATTATTAGATCATGAAGTAAAACTAACCAAGCAGTAGCACTGTATCGGTTTTTCATCTGTTGAACAATAGAGGCACTAAGTTGAATAATAATGGCGCGAATATTCTCTTTTGGAGCAGTACTTCTAAACCGTAGAAATGAAAAACTTAATTTATTCTGAATCTTTCCATTTTAATATATTTTCAATGATTTGGGCGAACTTTGTAAACTTGGGTTTTGTCAACTCCAGAACAGTGATAGGCACAATACTTTTAAGTTTGTATGGAGCATTTTCAGTTGATTTTTCCCTTTGGTAATTACGCACGAGCTTAAACCCACCGAGGATAAGTAATGGATCGGTTTTTCACTTGTTGAACAATAATAGCAGTAAATAATTTATATGGTTTTACTCGCATCTATATTATTCTCTCGTATGGGCTGTAAATTTGCTTATCAATTTATCTATCAGGTGATTTCTCCCACTTATACTTCTGCCTTTTAAGAACTACTAGCCGCAATTTAAGAAATCTGGCTGTCATGCGCTTTCAAACGAGACCAACGCACTCAACACCTTCCAAATTATCTGGCAAAATACTTTGAAGCTCTGGAATTTTTTTCATGGATTTATTTACTCTGCAGTTAAAGAGTATGTCACTTTTGACGTTTACACTTCTTTTATTACGCGGAGCATAATAATTGTCAGATATCGAAGCAGTTTGTTTTAAAAGGATTCTAATATACAAGACTATTTTAAAAATATTTTTGAAGGTCTCAAAGGTTTTAAGTATCTGTAAACTTTCTATGATAAATGAAATTGGTTGTTTTGTCAACGACTTATATTCCAGTTCTCTTTCCTTGTGATTCTCATGCTTGCATAGCTCCATTGATTTTTCATCCATAACGCAAAATATTGAGAAAAAATCAATTGAATCAATAGACATGAAACTGCCCAATGCTTTTCTCCAACCGATCCAACACTCCGCAATAACCAACGCAACAATTCTTTCAAAGCATCTGACTACAAATTTTTTGTATTTGAGGTTATATTCTGACTTACTATAATTTGCCATACATAATAATTGATTCTAAATTTATTATAAATGTAATACTAATATATCAACATAATTAGAGCAACTCATTTGATAAAAAAAAAAGTTTTCTATGTCCATAACGCGTTTAAAAGCAGCAATTTTGTTGATTCCATTACAGACTTTTTTACTAAATCTATAATCAGTATAATCCGTTGTAACGGGTCCATCCGCTTTTTCCTTAATAATCCTCTTGGGGAAATACTTTCTTTAAATATTTTTTTAATTGAAAACTTCCACCCTAAGAAGAAGACGCGATATATGTAAATTATGTCGTGTATTTAAGAATTAGCTTTCGAGTTCGAGGGTGAGAGAGAGGTTACAAGCTAAAGAATAGCGATGAGGATTAACGTCAGATAGGTAAAGCTACACGAGAGCTCTTCGTAGATTATTTGATTAATATTGAGGATTTGGTCAATTAGTTGTTAAATTGGATTCGGTCAGTTTGGATTGGATTACTTAGAAATTATCTTCAAATATAAGAAAGTGTAAGTGATCCGATTTATTATTATATCTCTAATTATCTCATCCACATCGCTATTGCTCCCCTCTTTATCAATTAGTGCATTTCTTAACGTGGGTTGTTGAGTTTGTGTCGTTGTTGAGAACTATAAATATAAATTGAGTTGTTTTGATTATGTGGCTAATTTTCCTTCTGATTTTTGTACACCGATGGTTGAGGAAACCTACCATCATTACAACGTTAAGAATAGGCTATTTTATTAATTTAAATCTGAAAATTTTTTAGAATTTTGTGACGGATCTATCCGCGTCCTTCCTTTAATCCTCTGGGGAAATCTTTGGTCTATAATTTAAAGTTTATTCACAGCGAACCCTCTGAAGAAGAAAATCTGATTATTCAGATTAGGTCGGATATATATAGTCTAGGTTTTCAAGCTAGTAGAGATACAGAATGTGAGGAAAAGGATAGATTACTACTGATCAGGTATTATAATATTTTATAACGCATTTCAGAGATTAGATAGATGAAAGAATTAAAGTGACGATTGGTCACTTAAGTTTAAGTATTGCTCAGATATTTGGGATAGTAGATTTGATCCTGAAATAAGAAGGATATATATATATATATATATATTTAAAGTCTTCTCATAATTCGCGCATCTCCTTATTTACTCTCATATTGTTTAGATTGGGAACATCTTTTCTCGTTTGAATTATTAGAATTGTGTTGATAATTTGTGCGTTCAATAAATAGATTTATTCGTTGATATGGCTAGTCATCCTTTCCGTCCTCCCACATCTCTAGGCGGGGCTGGAAGAACATCTCAGCCCTTACAATTTAAGCGAGTTGATAGTAATTTTATGTGTCATCCGATGTATATTAGCAAATGTATTATATTTTATGTATATTAGAAAATGTATTATATTTTATGTATATTAGAAAATTTTGAGCCTATAATATTGCTTTACTTTACAGCGTGAAAAATGTTTTGATAATTTTCTAAAGAGCGTGAAATATTGATAAGTTGAGAGTTTTCATCTAGGAAAAAAATAAGTTTAATTAATTAATTGTACCTCTTAAATTAAAATACAGAATAAATTTCCACTCATTAAATAACAATCCAATAGTCTGAAAGACAAAAAAGCATTATTTAAAAATATAATATCAACCCTCAAATATAAAAAAAAAATCCTTAATTTAATTAGATTTATGGAAAATACTGCGGGAAAAAATTCTCGAACTGAAATTAATTAATAATATTTAAACAAAATCTGTTTCCTGTACAATTTTTTTTTTCAAAAATCTCTCATAGAAATTTTAAGAGTAATAAAAGCAACTTAATTTCTTAAGCGGGGTATTAGATTTATTATTTTAAGTACAAAAGAAAAATTCATTCAAGTTATGCTTTTATTTAAAATAGATTCAATCCAATTTTTATTGTCAAAGAATAAGATATTGACTAGGAAATTATAAATCCTTTTCGAGCAATTTAATCCACTAATAATTTAAATCATTTTATCTCAAAATGTAGTTATTCAAGGAAAATCTATCCTATTTTTTTAATAAGAGTTTGTTTAATGAATGGCTTGGAAAAAAGTATAAAATCAGCTAAGATTTCTTGTCTCATGAATTCACTCAATTATCTACTTCCTTTTAATTAAAATTAAATTCAACACTAATTCCTTAACAATTCTTTATTTAAGTATAATTTAAACCTATTAAATTATTAATTCCATATCTGTTTATTATTTTACTTTAAAAAAAGGCTCAACTCAGTCTTTTCGTAAGTAGATAGTTGAGATAAACTAACTCAAAAATTTGTGTTTTTATTTAACAATCAAATAAAAACATTTTAATGTTTGAACTTTATTGAGCTTACTAATTGTTATTACTAAAATTTCGGATTAGATAATGTATTTGTGACATGATGTAGGGACGAATCTGTACGGGTTTATACTAATATCTTCTTTTTCCCTTTCAATCAAAATATTTATTTCAACCAACCATCATCGAGAAACCAAACGTGATTTATGTAACTAAGGAATATTATATAAATTCGGTTTTCACGAGTTGAAGAGAGCTAAGTGAGAAGTCAAGTTAAGTAAAGTAAATGAAGAGAGTGCGAGGTCGATACGTAGTTGTTGACAAGTTAAGCGAGGTTGATACGTTTGATGTGCGCAAACAGAAGTAGATATTCAAGATTGAAAAAGCATTGAAATTAGATATTACGGAGCGTGGAGTCTTCGTCAATTCATCCAGCTAAATAAAGTGCCTGAAATTCTCCGTGAAGGATCTGCAGCATTAAGAAACAAGGTACCGTAAATTTGACTAAGTAAAATCTGATTATTAGTGTCTGGCGTAGTTGTAAATGTGTGTTTTAAGCTATCTTAGATTCAGTTGAAGTTCTGTAATATTATCCCTGTATTTATATATCTCACCTCTGCAATCTACCATGGTTATATACCTTAATTAGAATTGTGTTGTGTCTCTGTTCGTAATAACTGATAAGAATCAATAAATCAGTTAGAATGGAATAATTCTTTGAATCATTTAGTTCCTCCTACACATCTAGCCGAGTTTTCAGATAGACAGGAAGGTATTAATGTAAGGGGTGGCTACAGGTCACCACAATGTAACGAAAATTCAAACTAAACATGTATTTAAGCTCTTAATATTGATGTGTGTTTTAAGGGTATATTTTAAAGATTATAAAAACATCTGAACTAAAATAAGCTTACTTAGAATATGGATAAGTTATGAGCATGAAAATTTAATGATCTTTTTTTTTTAAAAAAAAGACCCAATTATCATGCACTTAGGCAACTCTTAGGGGGGAGAGTTGTGATTTTGGTTATGAAATAAGCAAATAATTGCAAAAATATATTATAAATAAAAAGTTTTAAAAGTTGCAGAACAAACATCTAATAATTCTAATATCTTATACAACTCTTACAAATTCATTATCAGTTCATATTATTAATAGTTATCAAAACTCCGAAAAAAATGAAGGAATATTTTCTTTCTTTTTGAGAAAACATTCCTCTAAAGACAGCTTTAAATTCTTTACCTATCTGAATCTTCGAATAAACTTTTCAGGGAATTTACTTAATGAAGAAAGAGTTAAGATTATTTTGCGGAGGGATTTATCATTATCAATATTTTTTTTTCATTTTGTGATACATTATAACTACATTAACATAAGATGCCCATACAAAATGTTAAATTTGGGGAGCAAAACTTTCGTTAACACTTATAGGAATAAAAAAAAATCATTTTTAAGGTAACGTTTGTCTATTTATTTAATTAACAAATATAAATATGAATTCTTAATATAACAACAAAAAATCTTAATTTTTCCCCATCCCCTTAATTTTTCCCCACAAAATTTAATCTATTCTCATCCACATTTTTGCACTTCTAAATACTTTTTCCTGTTAATAATTTTTAATTTTTTAGTTTATACTTCACTGGGGTATAATTTTAAGTTTTTATCTCCGGACGAACCTTTCTGACATATAACACGTTACAAATAAATATAATGTGAAAAAGATATCCGTATGCTTTAAATGGGTACATTATATATTTAAATCTATACTTGCTACTTTCTATTAGTTTACATGTATGAATGTTTAATTCTTCACATTGGGTCAAAATAAAAAATTAATTTTATCTTTACTTAAAGATAATTTCTGAAGGTATCAAAGCTTCATTAGTATGGTGATCCATTTTCTCTTTCATATAATTAATTTTCAAAAGCACTTAATGAAATATGTACGATTTTTCCTTTGTATAAACACGTTCTTAATAAATTATAGTTGAAAAAAACTAAAAAACACCCTTTTATAGTTAATCAAACTAAGTTGTAACATAATCTTTTAGTCGCCAAATCTGGAAATTGGATCTGGAATTAGTCGCCAAATCTGGAAATGGGATCTGAAATTCGTCGCCAGATGAGAAATAGGATCTAAAAATGGGAAATATTTTATCCTGATGATCCTGATCATGACAATGAAACAAAGTTATAAAATTATTCTATTGTCATCGGTCCTGGACAAATTAGCAAAATTTCGAATTAATTTGACCTTTTTAAGTGGGTAAAAATTGACTTAAAAAATTCCGTTACACACAAATGAAACTTATAAAAGGGCGTTAAAAGCGAAAAGATTTTTTCTTTCTCTCTTAAATATTTCCCGTCAAATCTTCAAAAGTCTTTTTTTTTAAATTCACAAATGTTGATATCAGAATAAAGTATTTTGATGTTTTAGTACAGTTTAATATCTTCCCTCATTTATTGAACCGATAAGGTTGCGAATCTGAACACACCAAAAAAAGGGAAAACTTTCGGAATCTTTATCCTCCGTCTTAGGTTTAAATGACAATAAAATTTTATGTGTTGAGATTTAAGCTACTTTCCAACTCCCACTCTTCGAAAGAAAAGATCATTATCGACTGAAATTACTACAAAGTGGTTTCATATCGACTGAAAAGTATTTAAGAACTTCACCTTAAGAAAAAAAGAGATTCGAGAACTTCATAAAACAGCTTCCATTCGCGAAAGATCACACATCGAAAATAGTCTCACATTTACGTAAACCTCCACAAATATTGTGCAATTGAGCCTTTGTATTTGTTTCCTTACGGAGGCGTAGTACACAATGAACTGTGCTTTAGCTAGATTATGTGTTTAGTTTTACATTTAGCTGAGATAAAGTTAAAAGTAAAGGTTTATAGAAGAAATTTTTTTCTTGACGTCTTTTGATCTTTTTGGAATTCAAGAAGAAATTATTTTTCTTATTTATTTATTTATTTTGGAAAAGTATAGTATCTAAGCTACGACTGTAGTTCCTAAATAATCCTTTAAAAAGAATATAACTCGATTATTTTAATCCTCTAATTTAAACATCCAAGATGAGCGAAATAATTGTAGCAATTTCAAGACAATTATAAATTCTTCAAGTACTATTTAATGCTATTCAAAGAATATAATCATAAAATTAAATTTTACTTCAAATTTTTAACAAGATTTATATTTAACAAGAGGTTACTCGCTGCTTCGCTGGGTATTTCATGATGTTGTATGAACACAGGTTCTTTTTAAGTTTTTATTAAGCTTTCCATAATACATTGCCATATAAATTTGCGCACCAAGAAAGTCATCAAAATGAAACGAAATTTTACATATGGGAGTACAACTTTGATATAAGTAAGTGATTAGAAAATCAAAGAAAAAGGATCATGTATTGCAGAAAAAAAGTACAAATGAACGGAAGTTTTAGTACTCTGTTGGACTTACTGTAGCGTGAATACACGATGCCATACAAACGTGCATTGAAGCATATAAAATCCGTATGATGTCTTGACACATTTCGTTCCACAGTTGCTGTAAACGCGCCTCTAGTTCGACCAAACTCGTAGTCTATCCAACTTGCCGTCCCCAATGATCCTAGTTATGCTTGATTGGTGTCAAACCTGGGGATCGAGCTGGCAACGGAAGGGTGGTAATGGGGTGGACGTAGTCTTGTGACATCCTTGCTGTGTGTAGCCGAGCATTGTCTGGTTGAAAAATTGCTCCTGGTAGCCCTGCCATGAGTGGCAACATATGTGGCTGAAGGATGTCATGGATGTACCGTCGGACTGTCATTGTTCCATGGATAAATATTAAGAGTGACCGTATATCGTAAGCAATGCCACTCCATACTATCACACCAGCTGTGGGAGTAGTAGGGGAGACCGGGGCAAGATGACGAATGTCAATTTTTCCGTATTCCACTAGGTAGCAGCATCAAATGAACACTACTGGCCTCCTTTTGACCTTTCGTTAAACTATAGTATAGACACGCCCTTTTTGTGCTAGTTGTGAAGCTTTAATTGTTTTTTGCTGCCACTATATAACTTTTATGTATGTGTAAATAAGCTCTGCTATAGATACAGGTAATATATAAAGTTTCTCTTTATTATTTATGAGTAACTTGGTTTAAATACTACCTATTACCATGAATAAATGTCAACTAATTGCCTTCATTCATGGTAATGAGAAAGAATATTTTTAAACAGACAGTCTGGGACAAGATGACGATCCGAAACACGGGGCAAGATGACGAGCTCGTCATCTTGCCCCGTGTTTCGCTTCGTGTTTCGGAATTTATTAAACTAACTATTGTTGTCCATTCTATTAAATCCTGTGAACACTTGTTTGTCTGTGTGTATGTCCGCGTGACCTTGCGCTTCCATCTCTTCTGGGGCTAAGGGGTGCATCGGATCTGGAAAGGTTTGATTCGAAAGGGGGTGAACAGAGGAAGACATTTTTGCCATCCTCTAAGCCACCCTCTAAAGAGGAAGAAGTGTAACAATAATTTGTTGCTTTAGAGCTACCTGCCACCTTTTCTGATTTTTTGCGAGAAAACGAATGCTTCCTGAACTTGTAGAAAGAGCCCCACCAAGAACTGTAGGCAACTGTAGTGATGAGAGCTGGAACAATGAGGGCACCTTTTTCTCTTTTTTGAAGTACTTTTATCTTCATGTGAAACCAAGCAAAGAATCTCCTACTCTGTTGATTTTTGACAATCACAAAACTCATATAACTTTGCAGGCTATCTTGTATTGCAGAGCGAAAAACTTCATCATGGTTGGGTTGCCGTCGCACACATCACATCGTCTCCAGCCCCTTGTGTCATTTTTCGACCAGTTAAAAACGCACTATAGCCAAGCATGTGACAACTTTATGGTCGCTCATACAGAACAAACAATCACAAACAAAAATATTGGTGAGGTTTTGAGCATCACTTACTCCAAATCTGCTTCAGTTGGAAATACCGTTGAAAGGGTTTAAAGAATATTTGATTGAGCCGCATAATCCTCTTGTGTTTAGAGAACATGACTATGATGTGGTAAAAACTACTAACCACGATGCTGTTGGCGATGAAACTGAGAAGAATAGTGTTACTCCTTAGACCCCGGTAGTAGAAAATCATCATATAACCCCTCTAGAAAACCAGAGCTTATGGCAAATGCTCACTCCAAAGAAGCCTGTAAGTGTTTTTTTTTTTATTTCAAACCTGCCTAAAATAACAATGTGAGAAAAAAAGAAAAAGCAAAAAACTGAGCTCTAGCATTCTTACAAGCACAACCATCAAATAAAAGTTAGAACAAAGGGAAAAGTAGAAGGAAAAACAGGAAGTTTTTTAAAAAACAGGAAAAAAAGCTCGTGAAGCTAAAAAGGGAGTAAAAAAATTCAAACTGTTCCTGTAGGCCTAAGTCTATAAAATCCGGGCCAAACATTCCAGTTGTATCAACTTGGACGGTTCCAGTTGTATCAGCAGGGTGGTGTTATAAGATGTCCTGCTTGTGAAGAGGAACCCTCCAACAGAAGAATGGATCCAGTACTGTAAATGCCAAGAGTATTGGCATGAGGAATGTTCCAATTATAAAAATGGCATTTTTATTTGTGACTATTGTTAGGCACATAACTAAACACTTCAACGTTACGTTACAATGCAATTACGCTTAGTTTGATACTTTGCAAGATGTAAAAACACAGTTATCATTTGTTAAACCATGTAACACATTCAAAAGATAAAATATGTTCAACCCTTTTCAGTGTCGCCATCTTGCCCAAGGCAAAAGTCATCTTGCCCCAGTAGTGGGGCAAGATGACGATTTATTAAGGGTATGAAAAAATATTATTACCCTTTACTTTTTTTATTCGAAAAATTAAATGGTAATATATTTTAATACTACAAAGGACTACTCTAACAGTTCATGTAAAATTGATTTTACTACCCTTAAAAATAAATTAAAAAACAATAAAAACCGTTAACGTCGTCATCTTGCCCCGGCCTCCCCTATGTCGCCATAAAGCGAAGGCAGGATTTAGGCGTTCACCACGGGACCTCCGCACACGATCACGATTATTATCACTGCTCAAATTGAATATAGATTCGTCGCTAAAGACGACATGGTTCCTTTCTGTTGCAGTCCAATTCCGTTGTGCGTCACACCATTCCAATTGGAGGGGTCAGTGGGTGGGTGTCATTGGCAGCACACTTAACAGGCGCCGCGATATCAGATATTCTTCAGCCAGGTGTCTTGCTATGACTCAAGAAGACACAGGAGCCCGTAGTGAGGTGCTGCCTATGTCAGGACAGCGACCAATGAAGCAGTTGACTCTATGCTTACGTGTAGTATGATGAGATGGTCTTCTCAACGACTGGTGTATCGAAGGTGTCTTGAGCCTGGTCACCGTGTAAATGACGTCTCTTCTGCCCACTGGTCTCAACACCTCCTCATAGTCAAATTAGAACGGCCTCCTTGACTAGCTACTCGCCAGGCTGACCACCAGCTTCCATCATCCCGATGATTCTTCCCCTCTCGAACTCTGATAGCTGCTCATATTATCTCCGATGGCGGCGTAAGGGCATGTCTGCCTCGCCGTTTTCTTTGCAAAAGATTAAGTACACTCAAATAAGTTCTGCTTGTCTGTTTTATGCTCCAAGGAGAACAAACTTTAACGCCATCTAGTGACGTTACGCAACGCGCCATCACGCTGCATTTCTAATTATTTGCATATCTGCCCAACATGTACCTTCATGCCAAGTTTCGTTACGATCCCATAATTATTAATTAGTGCGCAAATTTTTATGACAATTAATGTTTTCAAGCTCCTTTTAATAACCTTTACCTCTTGATATAAAAAGAACAGGACTTGTATTTCTCAAACGGTTATGGTTTCCTTTTACGACCCCATAACCCCAACACCTTGGGAGACGATTCCCGCAAAACCAGTTTTTAATGAGTTTCTATTCAACAAAAGAATCATGCTTGCCGTATTTCAAATCTGCAGATATACTATTTCAAAAGTGGAGATTTTTTACTTATAATACCCCTCGCAGTTACGTCCTTTGTAATCAATTTCCACAAAACCATTCATAGCATATCTCTTTCCAACAAAAGAAAAACGCCAAATAAATTTAATGTATATGGGTCAAATAGTTCAAAAACAGGAATTTTTTTTTATCTAAAACGCCTCTACACCCCACCCCCTTGGGAGTTGATTCCCCGGTAATCAGTTCTAAACCGTTGCCGGTTTAAAAGATGTTGTTAAATGCAGTAATTGTTTCTTTAAAAGGAGCGTCTATTACTATTGGCTGCAGATAATATCTTTTGGCAACTTCGCACATGCGCGCACAAACTCTTCCTGAAGCAAGGGAGGGGAGTAGGCTTCAAAGAAAATTGACTAGTGTGTGTGTGTGTGTGTGTGTGTGGTGCGTGCGTGGTGGTGGTGTGTGTGTGTGTGTGGTGTGGGTGTGGTGGTGGTGGTGGTGTGCGGTGGTGTGTGTGTGTGTGTGGTGTGTGTGTGTGTGTGTGTGTGTTGTGTGTGTGTGTGTGTGACGGTAATAGGATTACGGCACCTTTAAAACTTCAGCGAAACTTTCTGCAAAATTTCGGAGCGATAAGACCAACAATGTGAATTTATATGTCCCAAACAATTATTTTTCTTTTTGTTAGCTTAGATATATTATCCGTCAAAAAATGTATATAATTTCAATGTTTTAATAATTTTCACTAGCACCTAGCTATTTTTCCTCTTTCGTGAAATATATCATTTTTCAAAACCATCTGTGCATCCTTCTTTTTCTTTTAAAAATTATACGTAATAAACCCATAACCAGTCCTTAAAATTTTTTATTTTCATCATTCTTTTTTAGAATAATTCACAACAAATCAAAGGCAACTTAACTGGGGTAATTCATCTTAGCATACAGAGATCCTAACTTATATTCACAAATAACAGAAAATCTTTATTTTATCATAGCAATATTAAATATTTGAAGTGAATTAATGAGTTACTTTAATCATGCTCGAATGAAAAGAGATTAATATCTAATCGATCGGGGATTTTTTAATTAACTTCTAAAAGGTACTTGTTGGTAACTTTACTTGTTTTTATAGTAAAGAGTTTATGTAAGACTTGCTAAAATAAAAATTCTAAAAGTAGCATTTCTAATCCCAAATTTTTTAAATAAATATATTTACTAATTCCACAAAAAATGAAATTGTATTATACTTTTTTATGTACTGAAATAATTGATCGCCTTATTATTTATAATTGATATTAATCGAAGTTTACGAATTCTATTCTGTTATTAAATGTTGATTAATTTATAGATCCGTCATATATTGAATTTGGAATTTAAAGTGCAAATTTTTCAAGAGTAACACGTATATTTCTTTATGTTTGCGATTCTAATAACTCCATGCATTTAATTTTTGTTTTTTGCTATGATCAATTTGATAATTTTTGTCAAATAAACGTTTCCTTACACAAGCATGTTGCAATAATCCCTTTTGTGTTTTATTTAATTTAAAATTATAATTTTTTAAATCATAATAAAATCAGAAGTGTTGTTGTTTAGTGTGTGTGTGTGTGTGTGTGTGTGTGTGTGTGTGTGTGTGTGTGTGTGTGTGTGTGTGTGTGTGTGTGTGTGTGTGTGTGTGTGAGCATTACAATTACATATGAAAATTCTTGGGTTACTTCAATGTCATTTTTGATACAGTCGTGTCAAAATAGTTCAAGAAGATACATAAAACACACATTTATTTATTGATTGACGACATTTTGGAGATGACAGATTGTGTGTGTGCGTGTGCGTGCGTGCATGCGTATGCGTGTGGGGGGAAAGCTAGTTGATATTCACAAAACATAAAGGCAACAGCGATAACACCAAAAACACGCGAGCAAAAGCGTTCTACTTTTAGAAGAAATGCTGAATTTTAGCAATTTGTTAACAAATTTTCCTGCAGTGTTTTACAGGGTGTCCAAGGATTATTGAGACAAACTTTATGGGGAGACAAGAGACATCACAAGGATTCAGATTGGCATAGCAACCCATGGTCGGAGATGTCTTCGTTTGCTCTTGGTGGCGTTGTTCTTAAGAGCATTGCAAGAAACAGACCTGCATAGCTGCAGTCATTTGTGCTGTCATCGCCCGCAGAGCAGTATGGAACATTTTACGAACACCAAGCTGACAGATATGCACATTATTTATGGATTTGCAGAAGGAAATGCGTGAGCAACATAAAGATTGTACCAGGAAAGGTAGCCACAGAGAGATGAACCGGACCACGGGAAGTCACAATTTGTGTGAATAAGGATCATTATGAGGTAATAAGCATAATGAGGGCGGGACGTGAGTGACTCGAACTGCCAGGGGGACCCAGCTTTGACCAATGTTTTCAGATTATCTCAGTCTTATGTGTCTTCGTTTCTTGTACCTGTCATACTACTTTCCCACGACGTTTCTGACCACGGGTTGTTATGCAAATCAGAATCCTTTTGATGTCCCTTACCTTCCTTTAAAGTTTGTCTCAATAATGCTGGTACACCTTGTATACTACACATGTTATTTTCTTTGGGTTAAAATAAAACAATGATAACACGAAGAAAACATTTAGATCCCTTTTAGACATGACAAATGATATCGGACATTTTTGTTATTAAATCTTGCAATGAGAAACCTTTCGATTTTCTAACACATAATTCCTCTTTTCAATAAATTATTCATTACAAGGTTCCTAAGACAAGACTTTTCCTTTAAGATTCGTTCAAAATACTAATTAACTCTATAATAAAAGAAATGAGATTTCTACAGAGGCAATTGTGTCACAGGGTAATAAAAATAAAAATATAAGCAAGAGATATCTCAATTGAATACATTGCTTCTGTAATAGCAAATGATGACGCTTTGATGTATTTCAACCAAACTAAAAAAGAATTCCATAAATGGAATTCATAATGAAATTAGAGCAGTTATAATAAAGCTTCTTTAAGACCTATGTTCACATTAGTCCCCGCTGTCTAATATTTTTTAAAAAATTAAATTTAAGTTTTGAGATTAATAGAGAGGATGCTCAAAGATGCAAAAGAATTTCATAAAGTTACAATATTAAATAGGTTACTTCACTAAGATTTTTAAAAGTTATTCGCGTAATTTTTTTAACAATTTTTTTAAATCATTATTTAATGTTTTTTTGTTTTTTTTTTGTAAAGCGGTTTGTGTTTTAAGATTTTACATAATGTGCAAATATCTGATGTTGGGAGTAGTACTTCATAAAAAATAACTCTAACATTTAAAGTGGCAATATTTTCGGTGGTTTTGTATTATGTCTCTTAAATTTGGAGACCAAAATTTATTAATTGAATGTTAAATATATATATGCTATATATTCAAAGTTTTGTATATTATCATAGATATATTTCGACGTGTTCCTCGCACCAACGTGTAACCCCCCCCCCCATCAAACTGTACTTTTTTAGTTTTTAGGTACATGCTCCGTATAACGCTCACCCTGGTTTTTTAACTAGAAATCCTAAACGTACACATGCAGTTCTTTTTTCTTTCGAAATTATTTCTTCGAAATATTACACCAGGCATTTGAACACAATGGTATAGTTCTAGAACTAAAATTCTAAAGAGAAAGAAAAAAGTATTAAAAAGAATATGGATGTCAGAATGTGAAAAAACAATTTTTTACAAAATGAGGCAAAATGCATCAAGTCAGTCTAAAAATAATATATTATTGGATAATGAAAACATAGAATGTGAGAGAGAGAGAAAGAGAAGTTAAACCCCTGACATAATTCAAAGGTCATTTAAAAAATGTTGTGTATCAAACAATCAAGATGGAGCAGAAGATGATTATTTATGGATCCCTGTAACAGTGACTGAAAAGAAACAAAATTCTATGATGTGTCTAAAGATAAAACGAAGGAAAAAAATAGCACGAACTTTTCAAGTTATCTGATTATAAAATTTCATAAGGTATGCCATTTCTTTTAAATAAACAGTATTTACACATGTGTAGAAATCTATTTTTTTTTTTAACGCTGATCTTCTCTTATTCTTAAAGGTATCCTTTTTATATCCGGCGAATAACTTGCAACCGTAAACTTCTATTTTATTTTATGCGTTAAAAGTGCACGCTATATACCAAATTATACGGTAAATAAATATTTGTAGTTAAATTAATTTTAGAAGCAATATTAAACAAAAATATTTTTCAGTACTTTTTGCATTTATCACAATGAAATGGGTTTTTATTTAAATATGCAATAATTAAACATTTCTCCAAAAGTTTAATTGTTTGAAAATATTTATAATTTTTAGTTTTTCATTTACACTTCAGGTGAATCTGCTTCTTCCCATTTCGAAATCTAAATTACCGTAATAAGATCGTTTTAATAATGGTAACTGGCATTTAAGGCTCGTAATTACTTCCGAGTTTTATATATATTTTTCATGGAGCTGTTTTCTTAAATAACGTGACTCTTCAGTTCTTGTTCAAAGTAGAATTTTCTTTATTACGTATTTCTTTATAATGTCAAGCGAAAGCACTTAATTGGCTGAAGAGGCGATAAAAGAGCGCCATATTAACTATTTCGTGTCACTTTAAGACATTTATTTTTTCTTCTTGTATTCAAAATTTGAGCTAATTGCTATAAACATTCCAAACACTAAGAGACTGAATAATGAATTAAACAGGTTACGGTTACAGTAGGTGTACTTCCATCAAGCCTGCTAAGTATATTAAACGAAGGGCGACACATTTTCACACTTTCGCATTCGCCATTTGTTAAGGGCAATATTCTAATTTCCCATCAAAGCTGGGACAGAATCCTAGAAAGGTTTCAAACGCATTTCCCCTTAAATAAATTTAAAAAAATGTGTCTGTACTTCACTCAGATTACCAAAGTGTGAAACTGAACATTTTAATCCTGTGGTTTTGCATAATTGCACAATATTAAACCATTAATCACAGCGCAGAGGCTCTTGCCTTCCTCTTTAACCAATCGATCAGTTCTAAGCACTTGTGCACTTGTCACATTCCATATAGTATTCGGCCGAAATTTTAATTCTGAGGAATTAAAACTCCAGTTTTCCCTCCGCGTAGGGGAAAAGGTCCTTAAAAACAAAGAGTCACTGTGATGGGAAATCCCCATTGTCACATTAACCCAACTTAATCTTGGAAATGTTGAGATTTGTCTACCACGCTTTCAGTATCCCGTTGCTAATTGTATTTTATGCTCCGACAGTTTCTTCACAACCATTGGGGACAACTGATTACGGCTAAGATAATTAGCTAGGGATTTTGCAACCAGGTTTCAACATGGAAGGGAAAAGGAGAGGGGTTTGCATAAAGAGACATGGCTTTCTTTTGCTTGTCTTTTAAATTTTCCAGCTAAGTGAAGGCACGTGTTCGTGTTGGAATAAAGGTACAAGTTGGGCGTCGTTAATGGCAGCTGATTCTCTTATTACATTAGCAAAGATACATGGTTTCAATTTCGAATTCATCTTTATTACTTTTTTTACTGGCTATTTTCAATTTAAGAGACGAAAGAATAGAGGTCATTCTTTGTTATCAAATTAAAATAAAGAATAATTTCAATTACTTTTGATTAGATACCTTAATAGATAACGAGTTCTTTTGTGATTTAAATTTTTGAATGAGGTTTAAATTTAGAGTTGATTTATTATAGGTTAGACCAGGGGTTTATTTGTTATAGTTTAGCCAGACTAGCCTAGACCCAGAGGCTCCCCGAATCACTATGAAAAATCGAAAAGAAAATTATAAATACGTATGTAAAATGGATTCACATTCTCTATGAAGTTTTTAGAGCTATAAGTATCATCTAAAGCTCATTTCATGCCTAAAAAGGAAACTTTTATTTATGTAATAACTTCATTTTTTGTAACGTAAATTACAAAATAATAAAAGAATGTGAAAACGTTTTTCTTTATATGTACTACTCACTAGATTGAGAATATCCGATTACTTACAATCCCAAGCTCCACGAATCAGTTTTATACTCGTTAATACAAAGTTTTGCGCAACTAAATAGTTTTCTAATGGAAAACGCAGCTTTTTCATTTGTGAAAAAAAAATACCTGCAATGAAGGAAAGGGAACACAACTTATAGATATTTAAACATATTTGACGCTAAAATCTAAATTTAAGCCAGGACAGCTCCTAAAATTTACATTAAAATTCTCTCATGAAAAGTGCACAGGATTTCTCACATAGATATAAACGTTTTAATTCCATTCAGAACAATGTATTTAAGTGAAAAATATCTCTCAACGTGAGTGGCTACAAAAACAAATATGAAAACGAATTAGACGCAGAATATGAAATGTCACTGCAGATAATTTCAAATTTCCTAGACTTCTGCAATTTATATAAAAAAAAATGCTGGTACAAATGTCAGTTACTAAATATACTGCATAAGTAGGTGATACTTAGATCATAAATGAATAGTATTACTGAGTTAACTATATTCACACGATATTAATTTTTTTTTATAAAAAATACAATACTTTTTTCAATTGTCTTTACATAAAGTACCTGTAACACATGTTGATCTATTTTAAATATTTTTCTAAAATACTTTCTAAATACAATTCTGAGCCATTGTCAAAAAACGAGGATGCATATGCGGTTACTTCCCTCTTCTATCTATCACTTCCCATTATATGAGGATTTTGATTCTCAATTCCATTTGACACGCATCAACTCAAAGTGTTCCACAGGATGAATCTTGATTGCAACTAAGAGTTGCAATAAAGATTCAAAAAGAGTCTTCATTGCAAGTAAGCATCAATAGCAGTCTAATGCTAAGTGGATATCGTTAGAACACTGTCATTAAATTTTATTATCTTACAACTTTTTCCATGTTTCTTTTTATTATTTATTTTCATAGGATTAAAATGATTAATTGATACTTTGTAATATTGTTACTATCTTCTTGTTCGTGAGAATATTGCTACATCATGATAGAATCATGAAATAGTGCTGAAACCGATACAAATTATAAATTAGGATATTCCTTACATATTAGTATTTCAGAGTCACAGCACATACGTATCCTAAGAAGTGGCCTTAACTGATGCAGTCGTGGTTCAAGCCTTAGAGACACAGAAGACTGCCGTGTAGAGGGGTGTGACGATTGAGAAAATTAATGGTAGCGTGAGAGATATGAATTTAAATATTTGGTTTATTTACGTCACAGCTATTATACATAATTACAGAATATACATTCACATTGAAGTTATTCAAAATACTGGTTTCTGTATTAGGGTTCAGAATATGATATTTGTGAGGGAAGAGGCCACAACCGTTCTCTTCAGTGTTTCTAACTGACTTCTATTTCTGTCCTCCCACGGGTGGGGTGATCTCTTTCTGACACATCGAATTATATCCGACTCGTGGGTGGAGTAGGGTTTTTTCACAGTCAAAAGTTGCCGGGGCGAGGACAGGACCCTGCAATATTTAGGGGTGCACGTGTGCATAGGGGGGGGGGTCGGGTTGTTATCCTATCCACAAAAAGAAGCCAATTTTTCAGCTGTGTTCCGCTAAGACGTCACATGGGTTCATGCGTGTTCAATCTGGCATGGCTTTAAGTCCTCTCATTGATGTGGCGTGGAAGTAAAGAGAGAGAGGGTGCAATTCGAGTACCCCCCCCCTCATCACTTAATCTTGGTTCAAAATTATGAGGTCCATTGCCAATAGTCCTTGTGTTTCTTTATATGGTAACATTAATAGACACTCACGCTACTGATTTAGAAATATAACAGATTTTATAAATAGAGAACTATAACGGATATTAAAAATATCATTGACTGATTAAAA
>BMAO01030565.1:0-125564 GCA_019973975.1 Trichonephila clavata | reverse complement strand
AAATCTCAGAATATGACCACTCTTCTCTCCCTCTACCTTTCCTATTTGATTTCTGTATAATAAATGAAAAATGAATCATTTTAAAAATACATACTTGTATATTGCAATTCTATTTAATTTATAATCATTTCTGTATCATTAAACAATCTATCTAGCAAACACAGTTTTTTTAATGAGGGCTTCAAACCGGGACACATTTAAGATGCTGATAAGAAATGTGAAGTTATAAAAATATTTGTAGCTGGATAAGAAAAACCATCTTGGAGCCAACCTAAAGCGACCGGATGTAGTTTCTTAACTGCTTCTCTAGCAGCTGCCTAAGGTAAATCTATCATAAATGGCGAATATATAAAGAACATACATTCGAAGGTTAATAAATATTTTTAAATGACAATGGCGTAACGTACACCCCCACAATGCGGGGAGCAGGGATTCTAGAGCAGGAGTTGGCAGACTTTTTAAAGGCAAGAGCTACTTCTAATGTTTTCAAGGTGTTGTAATTCGCCCAGTATCAGTGGTACTCATAAAAGGGGAGGGGGAGGAGGGGAGGCTCGACGGGTCCGGACCCTCTTCCATAGCCCTTGATTTTTTTTCCGATCGATTATAATCCCATGTATATAGTTCGTAAAATTTTATGAAGTATTTGTTATTAATAATTTATTATTAATTAATGTGAATTCTTTATTCAATAATTTATTTCTTACTGTTCTTTGTTCCTGACAATCTACAAAATGAAAAAAAAAATATGTTTGGCTGCGTATTGTGGTAGGATATGAGAACGGTAGGCATTCTACCCTGGACCACCACGTCCCGCCCCTTTTGAAAAATTCACGAGTGCACCCACTGCCCAGTGTCGTAGGTGTGGTAAGGTAAAGCAAAGGTCAAGAATATTTATTATAACATAATAATAAATTCGGAATATGTACTTACTTGCGTAAATAAAATTAAAAAAACTCCCTTTTCTGAAACCACGTTTAAAAAAAACAAAAAATACAAACAAAATTATAGCCACAAATATCTAATTATGCATTTATTATCAAACGATGCAAAATATATTAAAAAATGAAACATTTTCATCTTAAGTTAGTTCTCGTAATTATAATCAGTAGAAGACTTAAATGCTAACTGTCAGCCAATCTTGAATATTTCCGTATATAATTACTAACTGCTAATCTTCAGACGGTCACCCAAATTGTCTTGGCGGTCCACAGGTCGATCGCGATCGACGTATTGCTCACCTCGGTTTTAGAGGGTATAAAGTCTGGTTGACTTCAAGTATGCATTTGGGCTGGGGGCCCAAAATATTATTGCAGGGGGCCCTAATATTTTCCGTTACGCCACTGCTGAATGATGTATAATTAATATACAATAATATCTTTTTTTCTTGACTACTGTTCCCTAAATCTGCATATATTGTCATAGGAGTTGAATTGTTTCAGATATTACCGGCTGAGAGACACGTTAAATCCTACTAATCAGTGGCGCAACGTAAGTCCCCACAACTCTCGCATTGCGGAAGGGGGGGGGGCACGGACTCTAAAAGGCCCAAAGCCTGACTGACGCAAAGTACGTATTTAGGCTGGGAGCTCAAAACATGATTTGGCAGGTCGCCCCTAATATTCTCCTTTACGCCACTGCAAAATGATGTATAATTAATATACAATAATATCTGTATTCTTTCTTGACCACTGTTCCCTAAATCTGTATAAATTGTCAAAGGAATCGAATTGTTTCAGATATTACAGACTGTGAGACACGTTGAGCCCTAATGATCAGTGGTGTAACGTACACTTCCGCAACCCTCGCATTACGGGTGAGGGCGGGGGGGGGGCACGGACTCTAGCTTGACTGATGCTAAGTACGTATTTGAGCTTGGGGCCCAAACCCTGAGTTTGCAGGGGACCTTAAAATTCTCCATTACGCTACTGCTAACGATAGATTCGTCTGGTCACCACAGCTTCAAGGTTGTAGACCCCTGCGCTATCAATTCAAGAAAATGAACTAGTTCTCAGTTCTGCATATTGATCACATCTGTTTGCTGATTGGTTTGTTCATATCTCCATTGGTTATCAATATACAGAAAACTATGTTGTGTAACAATAAACTGGACACTCCTTAAAAAAATGTAGGCAATCAATTTTCTATCGATTCTTTCTGTCAGCGTTTCAGTGGGTGGACACTTGCTGCTGTGTTCAAAGTAAGGAAATGCGTATATTGTTAATAATTTGTTGCCGCTGAGTTATTTTGCCTTGAAATAACTTCTTTGAATGAGTATTAATGAGTTGATGTTGAGCGAAAAAAACATTATTATTGATATAAAAAAAAAACTTATTTTAAATATTATTTTTTAAAAAAAATGTTTGTGTGGGAAAATAACAGATTGCAGGGGGGAAAACACAGACTCCATATGTATCAATTATATCACTACTTTAACAATGCTTCTACTTTCCTCAAGATAGTTACGCAATGTGCTTACCTTGATGAATAGTTATTTACTTTGCATTGTCTGATGCAAGGAAAGCATTTCATTCGTGATAATGATATGATTATTAAGAGGATTTTATATGGTTTTATTTGTCCTTTTTAAATATATAATACGAATCATGTGAAATCTTTTTTAGAATTTATGATTTGCAATTTTTGTCATGCAGACTCTTCAGATTCTTATGAGAATTATACCAGGTGGTATTTAGTCGTGTTTGCATCTGCATTTCTTATTTCTCTCATATCAGACCATTATCGCATCGAAAAATGATTTTAATCAACTCGAAAAAAATAATCATTTTGTAATAGATATCAAGTCATTTACTTATTTACAAGTCATAAATCAAACTGACTTATATAACATTAAAATATTAACCAAGAGAAAAGAAAAATGCTATAGAGTTGTCATTTTTGAAAGGGCATCAAGTAAAAATTACTGACACCTTTTAACATTCATAATTAGGTGCAGTTTCATATAAAGCTAAATATCATAGAAAATGATTAAAGAAAATGATTATTATGAATAAGTAAAGTATCTGAGCATTCAAGAATGGATACATTATTCAACTAACTTGGAAAATTGAATTGGATGTAATTGTTAATGATTAATCATGCTATCAGTTATATTGAAGTATTTATATCATTTTTATAATTGCCTAATAAACACGGAGATATTCTCGCGCATACTCTTTTTTATTAGTAAATTTTTATTTAAATGTCACAGTAAGGTCCCCTATAACCTTTTCGTAAAGTTATTCCAATCTTAACCATATCAAAGCACTTGACAGGACATTAAAATAATAATGAGATTGATAATGATCGACGTATTACACAGTCAATAAAACCGATATTTTAAAGAATGTTTAACTTACAACTAATGTGAGTTTCTGAAAATTACTATTAATTAGGCTTTCAAATAGCTTGCAATTATAAGTTTTGTTTCAGCATGATGAAAGTGTCTTTTAGATTCACTGTCTTAATGTACCTGAACTGAAAGGTTGTTTAGCCATAAAACTAGTTAAACCCCACTTTTTATTTTTTAAAAGTTGTCCCAGTCAGCATTTCTTATAATTCTCAGCTTCCATGTTTTTAAGTTTCTAATATTTGTTTGATTCTTTAATCTGAGAGAGAGAAATGCTTAAGTATTTTCTCTTGTAACGGGTCTATCCGCGTTTTTCCTAATAGTCCTCTTGGGGAAATATTTTCTTTAAATATTATGTAAATGATAACTTCCTCTCGCAGAAGAAGACTCGATATACGTAAATTATGTCGTGTATTTAAGTATTAGCTTTCGGGTTCGAGAGAGAAAGGTTAGAAGCTAAAGGATAACTGTGAGGATTAACATAAGATAACGCAAAGCTAGGCGAGAGCACTTCATGGATTATTTGATTAATATTAAGATTGACGATTTGTTCAATTAGTTGTTAAATTGGATTCGGTCGGTTTGTATTAGATTACTTTAGAACTTATCTTCAAATATAAGAAGGTGTATTGCCTGGGTGAGTGAGTGAGTGATTTTGGGGTTTATTGGCGCAAGAGCCGATTTCGGCTATACTGCGCCAAACAATTGTTTTAATATCTGTGGTCTAGACGGGAAGAGAAAGAAAGAATGAATTGAATGACAAGAAAGAGGGTCGAAAATAGAGAAGGATCACTAGGGTACCCCGGGTTCGTGAAGCCCATGTTTACCAAAGACAGTAAACCCCGTGGGAAAAGGAAAAGATCACTAGGGCACCTCGGGATTGTGACACCCGTACTCACCTAAAGAAGGTGAGCCCCCTGAGGGGGTATTGCCTGGACGGCTAAGTGTAAGTGATCCGATTTATCATTATATCACCAAATATCTCGTCTACCTCGCTATTGGTTGCTATCAGTTGGTGTATTTCTTAACTTGGGTTGTTGAATTTGTGTCGTTGCTGAAACTTGAAAAAACTGTGTTGTTTTCCTTCTAGCTCTCGAACACTGATGATTGGGGAAACCCAGCCATCTTTACACTCTCTTTATAATGGAAATAATTTTAAAAACTACAGACATCACGCACACATAATATATAGAAGACATACAGTCAAATTTCTCGGAAAATATTGGTCGAAAAAAGCAAAATTCATGCTTCCAAACCAGGATGCAAATTTTTAATGCCGATTACATTTTTAAATCAATGCGTTTGTCGCGAACCTGAAAAACGAAGCGAATTTGTTCCTAAGCGACGATGCAGTTGAGTGTGTATCCTTACGAATTAGTAAATCAGTCCATATTACTCAACGAAGACACGATTTAAATATAGTAATGTTTAATGAGACTGAAAGAGTTTGCCGCATTGCGGCCTACATTCTACAAATCAAGTTACACACTGACGATATTTACATTTTAGATACTGAGGTGCGCACAGCAGCGCCCTCGCATGGCCAATATTTCGGCCCAGCGTTAGTTCTGTAACCAGTCTTTAAAAATTTCTAAGACAGACATGCTTGCTTAAGGCTGTCTTCAGCTACGATATTTATTCATTTTAGAAAAATCATAAAATAGGCAAAGTATTATTATTTGAAAAAAAATCCGAATCTGACAAATAAATGATGTTTGGTATTTAATTTATTCAATCACTGATATAAAAAGAGCAAAGTATGAATCTTTTTAGTTCAGATGGTTTACTTATCATAGTTATAAGAAATCCTTATACGTAACGATTGAAAAATTTCGATTAATGATTTACAGAAAACAATTCTTTTTTACTTAAAAAAAGGTATATTTAAAGCAACAAAGAAAAACTTTCTGATATAATATATTACGAAAAACCAAGCATATTCATTATTTTAACAATAATTATTTTCTTAGAGCTTAAAATAATACAAAGGGTTTGTGTGTATGTGTGGTATTTTCATTTGCCAATGAATCGTTATATACTGGTAGCTAAAGTATAGTCCAGAAAACTATAATCTATCGTTTTATCCAGAAAAAAACAGATTATACAGTGTTGTCATTACATAATTAATCTAGTAATGAATAACGGAAAAAATATTGCTTTAGTTTTCGTAATATATATATTATTTTAAATCCATTTTCTAAAAAAATAAATACAAAAATTCTCACCGTTAATTATCGAAAGGACTATTCATTTTTTCATTTCGTTGTTTTTGAATGTTAGATTAAAAATATATAAGAATGAAAAAGCCTGGAAATTTATTTACATTCACTGCACAAAATCATTCAAAAAGAAAATAATACTGTGTGTGAGGCTAAAATATGTTTCAGAATTATTTTTTTACAGTATTTTTTAATTCACTTTTCTTAAAAAAGTCTTTCTTTAAGCATGAGGAAAACTGTCAAAAAAATAAATAAATAAAAGCTAGAACACTTTAAAACGTTTATCTGTAATGAATTAAACACTTTTATGGATAGCAAATAGCTTTAGCCATGAGAGAGAGCATGAAAAAAAAAGGGAATTCCCCTTTCTCCATTACTCAAGAAGAGCACTTTGACCTTGCCACTGAGTGTTAAACAGAACTAAAAAAAAAATGATGAATATAAATGGGCAATACGGCTTCCCCGGAGAATTCCGATCTTTTGGTACCTTCCGCGCTTTCTGCGTGGTGCGGTTCGTGAGAAGATAGACGCTCATACATACATAGATAGATACGTTTGTTTACCTTCGAATTTTAATAGTGTAAGATTCTGGCTTTACTATCTTTGTAGAGCAGGGGTGGGCAGACCTTTTTCCAGGGTGCGGGCTACTTTAAATTTTTTCTTGGAATAGCGGTCCACCCAGTGTCATTGGAACACACAAGGGTGGGGGGAGGGGTCCACGGGACCGCACCCTCCCTCATAACCCTTCACTTTTAGTCCGATTCATTATAGTCCCACGTAGGTATATAGTACGTAAAATGTAATTAAGTATTTGATATAAGAATTTTTTTTATTTATTAATGTTAATTATTTATTCAGTAATTTATTTTCTTGTTGTTTTTTGTTCACGACAATTGACAAAAAATTTAAAAAAATATGTTTGGCTGCGTATTGGTGTTTGATACGAGAATGGTAGACCTTCAAACCTCGACCCCCTTCCTTTTAAAAATTCTTGTGTGCGCTACAGGTGTGGTGAGGTAAGGAAAAGGTTATAATTATAACTTATATGTATTAATAAGGACGGAATATGTCCTTAAACGTACAGAACTAAAATAAAAAACAACACTTTTAAAACCGCGATTAAAGCAAAACGCAGGATACGAACTTAACAATAATAGCCCCAAATATGGTTGTTGCTGTTGTTGTTGCTAATCCTCCAGGGTCTGACGAAGTTGGGAAGGTCGTTGGAGCCCCAAATATTATTATATAAAATGATACATTTATTATATGAAATAGTTCAAAATACATTTAAAAAATAAAATACTTTTCTCTAAAGTTAGTTTTTGTTGTTATAGTCAGTAGAAGGCTTAGTCTGCGTACTGTCAGCCAATCTTGAATTTTCCGTATAAAATTACTAACTGGTAAAATTTTCAAGCGGTCACCCCAAAATGTCTTAATGGTCCACCGGTCGATTGCGATCGACGTAATGCCCACCTTAGTTGTAGAAAATCACTTATTTTATAACACTACTCATATTTATCCAAGTTGAGACATTTTTTTCTTTTATAAAATGTGTTTAGCAATTTTTCTTGTATACCGTAATGCTAAATGACCTATCCTTTTACATGTTAAAATGAAAAAACTAATTATTTATGAAATATTTCGAAATTTTACTAAAACATTATGTTATAAACAAATGCATGAGTTACAATGTCACAAAATTCTTATAAAAATTGAGGCATTTTTTCTGTCCGAAATGTGCTCCTTGTTAAATCCACGCTCTCATACATATGGCGAAAACAGCCTTAAAAGAGCAGAAGAATAACGAAATGACATCAAAATATAAAGACGAGTAGCTGGTTATAATGCATTTATTTATCAAAGATACTTTCCCTACAGGAAAGAAATTGATAAATTACTAAAGAAACATTATTGTAGACTGATTTGAAGAAGAAATGAAATTCGGATTACCTTTCACATGAACAATTTTCTAATTTCCACAGAAAAAAGACTTGAGAAGAAATTACGCAGTAATACATTTTCTTTTCATTATTTTTCGTCTTTCATTTGAGCTTTTGGACAATACCAGGAAATGAAATTTCTTAGCCTTGCTCAAGGCAATTTCATAAATAAAACTTGTTTATGCGGAAAGTAAAACGTAATAATCATAACAAATACATTCTACTGGATCAAAAAAATATATCACTATTATTTTCAGTCACAATTTTTCATTGGACACACGATAAACTTAAATATATTTAAATAATAATTTCATTCCTTATTATAATTCTAAAAAAATCTGATAACACTAATAATGCGATTTTACGGTAACAAATAAAAAAAAAATTTAAGTCAATTCCTACTCTGAATGGATGAATAGAAAGTGTTTTATTAACGATTGAAAACTTGAAAAAGATATATATAGAGAGGGGGAGAGAGTGAACTAATAGAGTAGAAATTTAAAAAAGAGCATGTGTGATTTATCTGCATTGTTGTAACAATGTACACCCAGTTTGGCTAGTTCGGCTGAAAAACCGTTTTCGACACCCACTTTTGTCATTGTTTTAACAGTTACATTATTACAACAATGGAGACAAATCTAAGTTGGCGTCAAAACCAGTAATTAATTTAATTACTTAACCGGTAATTAATGATTTAATATTTCAAAAAAACTGTATTAACATCCAAGTGTCATCCACTACAAGTTTAAAAAATTTATTTGAACTTGATTGGATGAATAGAAAGTATTTTACTAACGATTGAAAATATTTGAACAAGCTATATATATATATATATATATATATATATATATATATATATAAGAGTGTAAGCTATAATATAGTAGGAATTGAATAAAAGGACTCAATAAATAAAGATTTTTACTTTAAGAAATTCAAATACAAGCTTTCTTCTTCCAAATGATTTACTTCACAATTTTAAGTGGAAATATATTTGAATCTTTTTCACCTCTTCCCCCTAAAATAAACTTCATCACTGTATACATTCGTATGAGAACTACTTCTTTATATTAGTAGCTACTGTATTTACCAAGTATTTAAATATGACAAGATGATAACCAAATATTCCTTCATAATACAAGGGTATCAAATGAAAATACAAACATAAAAATGAAACAGTTAAATATTTGCATATTCGCCAAGGAGAATGTAGCGAGACATCTCGGGATGCCATTGGAGACTCTGACTGGATCGATCATGCGCGGTGCCTGCATGCGCAGGAGAGAGCAAAGGCTCTATAAAAAGCGGCGTCCAAATAATGCGAGCACAGAATTATTCGAGCACAGAAAAAGCATTAACTCCGATGTGTACTGTGAGACACTCCGACGCCTACGCAGGTCCATCAAGAACAAAAGACCGGGGCTGCTCACGGAGGGTGTGGTTCTGCTCCATGATAACGCGCGTCCACACGTCTCCAGAGTCACACAAATGGAACTGGACAAGTTAATATAGTAGGAATTGAATAAAAGGACTCAATAAATAAAGATTTTTACTTTAAGAAATTCAAATACAAACTTTCTTCTTCCAAATGATTTACTTCACAATTTTAAGTGGAAATATATTTGAATCTTTTTCACCTCTTCCCCCTAAAATAAACTTCATCACTGTATACATTCGTATGAGAACTACTTCTTTATATTAGTAGCTACTGTATTTACCAAGTATTTAAATATGTCAAGATGATAAGCAAATATTCTTTCATAATAGTAGTAATTTATATGTGTTCATAAATAAATTATACTTTCTTAAATGTTTTGCTACGATGGCGCTGTTAATTATTAACTTCACACTTTTAATAACACGAGATCTTTTGGCTAAGAACCTCGTAATCTTTAACCACAACGATGATGGTGACACCTGACCTCCCACATTTTTTCATTGTACTTGTTTGATACTTTGAGTTCGCCAGATTTAACCCAATCAGATGCAATGATTCAAAAAATCATAAAAAAATTTCCCTTTTGCGTATGGACGAAGATATTAACAATTAAATACAATCAATTCTGAAAAAGTTGGTAACGAAATATTCTAAAGAAAATTTGTTTTAAAATCGAAATTAAAATGAAAATATTGTTACGAATTTTGTATAAAATAGTGTAAATAGTTTGTATTTGGATGTGTAATGCATTTATGTTACTCTTATGTAAAATTTATTTTATGTTAAAATTATAATATTCACAAGCAACGCCGTTCCTTACGTTATAGTAGCGATTCAATGAGAACTTGGCGAAATATAGGTGATAGAGACAAGTTGGAGAGACATTATTTTTGGCGACCAAGTTGGCGATATGGGGGACCATTTTTGGCGAGTTCGGGACCCTTTGGATTCTTCTGGAAAATAGTGAAGAAATCCACTAATTTCACGATCTATGACGCAAACGAATTTTTCTCGAAGTATCCACCGGGCCTATAAATAGAGCGATGCTCGCCGAAACGAGTCAGTATTGTTTTGACTAGCGATCAATAAACTTGCCTTGACCGTGATTACCGATTAACTCGGCTATGCTTGTGAATAATCTTATACATACGTGTATTTTAGACACTGATAATTGTGTCTGAGTGCTGCTGAAAGTTTGAAGACATTCTGAGATATATTCTGTGAATATTGCTGCTGCATCCTGTATATCAAGAATTGTTTTTGTGACAATAAATTCTCATCGCTCTTAAAGAACTGTCTTGTTCTTTGTGATTGATTTGCATAAAATCCTGGAACCCGATCAACGTAACAATATTTATATTACCAGTTAATTGGATTTATGTTCATTGGTTTTGTTCGATCTATTATGTGTATCGATAATAAGATAGAAAAATTAATTAATTAATTAAAATCTATACTTTTTAATATTGCTACAGTCTTTACTGTCTCACGGCCAAATTCACAAAATGCTCATTTTAGCGCATTACGAGTAAATCAGTTTAGTGCATTACGTGTAAAGTAAATCACTTCAATACATTACGTGTTTAGTATATCATTTTAGTGCATTACGTGCAATATATTGAAATGGTAATTTTGAACAAAAATGTACCTAAAATAGTGAAATTACGTATAATCGTATTAAAAATATTTTTTTATTCCAATTTATCCTGAATTATGCAAAATTTTCAAACATGGTATAATCGACTCCCGATAATTCAAAGTTGGGGGGACCAATGAAAAACTTCGAATTATCAAGAAGGATAGGAAAAAACTCCCAAAATACACGAAGAGAAAAAAATTTCTAACACATTTATATTTGAAACTAGGTAATAAAATAAAAAAATTTCACATGTATAAAATTATTTTAAAGTATTTTTAAAAAGTACATATTATACAGTATAAATATTAAAAGTCTTGTATTAAAAAATACATTTTTGTATTAAAAACAACTATTAAAAGAATACATACTGTACATAATTTTTTTGACAAAAAAATCTGTGTTTTTTTTTTTTTTTTTTGCTTTATGGCATTTAATCTAATTTCGTCAATAGATTTTTCTAGGATTTATGAAGCTTGAAAACATTCGAATCGACATGATTTTGAAGGGAAAAGTTGCGTAGTTTGCTTAGTGACACTTTAGCTTTTGTCACAGTTGTCGGGGTCAACTTTGATGGTCATCAAAGGGGCTACGTTACAGGACAGACAAGCTGAGACAATAAATACAAAACATATAAGCTCCAACCTGTTTGCTATAGGACTACATGATACTGAGGGTTTGAATTGTCGAGAATTTTCTTAGATCACTTCGAATTATCGCGTGTTGTATTCTGGTCAGCCACAGATTTTACTTCGAAAAATTGAGTTTACCAAAACGTATTGTTTTAGTTCGAATCATCAAGAGTTTTTCTAGGGACTGAGCATATACTTCGAATTAGCGAGAGTCGATTGTATTATAATTATACACTAATCAGAACTTGCAATACCTGAAATAAACCGTACAAAACAAACCCCAATTCCAATATACACCATTAGACATGGATTAAAGTACAGTAAAAAGAGGTACCTTTGTATTGATTAGTAATGACTTATTATTAAGATTTTGGGATTTTTTGGAGTATTTGAACTCACACACACACACAAATGATTTTCACTAAATTTATTTGTAGTTATCACAACTTCAATGAGTTACAAGATACATGAATTTCACAAAGCACGTTTTCTCTACGACAAAGAAAAACAAAAATAATCTCAATTTATTTTTAGAATCTACAATAACAAGTTTGCAACGAAAATGAAATCGATATTCATATCATTTCAGTGCGTTATGAGTAAGGCATGTCATTTTGGTACATTGCGTGCAAATGCACTAAAATAATACGCTTTGCTCAAAAATGTTTTTGAAATAGCAAAATAATTATTAACCGTAATAGAAACATATTTTCGTATTCCACTTCATTTTGAGCCACACAAAATTTTCATTCATGATCTATAATTTTATACTAATCAAAACTTTCAATACACCACATCGTAATGCAAAAGGGGAGAAAAACCTATAATTTCACTAAATTACACGCGCTCTACTTTTGTAAGAATGAAATCATGCAATGGCTTAAATCATAAAAACATAGCAACGCTTATCTTCTCTTTTTAGAACAAGTTATTTACAGAGGAGCTCGTAATAGATACAGCAATAAAATTGCTTCTTTTACAGAACGGTATGAAAAAAAAAAGATTTTAAAAATGATCTTATCTCTTAATAGTCAAATGATTAAATAATTTTAGGAAATACAACAAGTAGTTGTTTTTTTTAACATATTCAGCTACAACAAATCAAGGAATATTCTATAATTGTCAGTTTTTAAATGTTTTATAAAAATTGTAATTAACTGACCAAAATTCTTGAACCTTTAATTTCTAGGTATCTAAAAAATTTATATAAGGACTTCAAAAAATTAAAATCTATATTATTTTATTAAAAGTGATTGAATTCAATTAACCTATAAATTATTTTCTTAAAATATTTGCTTACGGAAAAATACGATATGGTAAATTAGTACAGTTAAAATTAACAATAAAATTCATTTGAGGATAATTAATCATTAATTTGTAGAATAATTTTTTAAAACGTGACTTAATACCTAATTATTTATTACATTTCAATGATCTTCGAATCAACACAAACAAGAAATAAAATAAAAACTAAAGCCATATATTTTTATATTTCATATTTTAAATTTTAAATATTGTAAATTATACATAGTTAAATGGTTCCACAGCCTTTTTCTATTCCTACTCTCTCTATTAGTTCACTCTCTCTCTACATTTATTTATATGTATATCTTCTTCAAATTTTCAATCTTTAATAAAATGAAATTTAAAGCACTTAATTGAGCTGAATTTTATATACACGATTATTTTGGATGACAATACAGTAATTTAATTATAATTAATGAAAATTAATTCATTAAAACTAATTATTCAAAGAATTACAAATACAGCCACGTTGGCATCATTTTTGGCGATTTGTGTCAAAACCTGAAAAGGTTTCTTTTTCACATTTTAACGCACTCCTTTAAGTTTAAATTTTCTATGCATTATTGTTTTGGATAACAATACGATAATTTAATTATAATTAATTGACTGAAATTAGTTATTTAAAGAATTACACATACAGCCACGTCGGCTTCATTTTTAGCCACTTGGGTCAAAACTTTAAAAGATTTTTTTCTCACGTTTCAAAGCTGAACATTCGAACTGAAATTTTATGTACATGATTGTTTTGGATGATAATGCGATACTTTAATGATAGCACTAGGCAACAAAAACTTTTCGTCTGTTTCCTAGTTTTAAATAGCCTATTCTTACTAATTTTGGGTTGGAAAAAAAACGAATATGTAAATTATATTTATTTATTAGCTCTTGTTTTTAAGATATACCACATCCCATCTATTGGTAAATTTGAAGAACAAAACGTTACTAACTAATACATACAGTACAAGAAGTAATGTTTCAAGAAACCGTGCTCATATTAGAAATCAGGAGTATTTTTTAGTTTATTTCTTGTGAACATTTCCTTTTGAATTCCTCTTGTATATCGAAGAACGAGTAGTATGTCCTGCAGTAGTTCGCGAGCATTGATTCATCCCGACGACCCTGATATATACGTTCCACTCCTGTGATATCTTGGTGAAACCTTTCACCGTGTTCACATCTCTTACAGTTCCACAGTTTTTAGGGTAAAAAATAAAGATTGGAATGTAAAAAATAGATCTTTAGAGATATTGTATCCTGGATCATGAAAGTTTTGCAGAAGTTCTTTCACCAACTGTTAATAGTTTTCATCCTTTTTCTGTCTAAAAATCTTTATACCACACTTATCTTTGAGACCTAAATATAGTAAAATTGATTTACCTTGAGTTGTAAGACAAAAACAGCGAATATCACTTGAATCGTGTACTTTTGCCTGTTCTTTGTTCTACTGAAGCTCTAGGTTAGACTCAAAACACACCTGAAGAAAGAGGGCGCGGTTACACGCATTTGGTTGAAATAAAAATCGATCCTGAGGCAAAGCTTCCATCTACCCACTCAAATGAACATCAAAAAGATTATACACAGTGAGTGAGTGAATATTAACGTCCCACTGTTCAGCTACACAAAAGCTTTTGGGGACGGTCCACGTGATTTTGAACCATGGTCAAGTGACGCGGACGACACCTGAGCTGACACCCGCCTCTCCTAACTACCACACCACACCAACGGGAGGACGTTTGAGCTCTCTACAGATTTTATGTGCATCGCTCCCCTACACGGCGGGTCTTCAGTGGTACTGGAATCGAATTCATGAGATGCTAAAAAATGATACACAGAAAGTAAAGATGAGTAAAAATACAGCTATTTATGAATAGCGAGTTTTGATTCGTGAAAACAAGAGCTAATCTGAAGTTTTTATGATGATTTTCGTGTTTAGCAGACCAAAATACTTCATAATAAACTATTTTTGAGCCCAAAACAATTTTGATGTTGCCTAGTGTAATTAATAAAAATTAATTGGTACTTAATGTTGTGATTCTGTCATAAGTATATATCTAATATATAAAATTCTCCTGTCACAGTGTTTGTAACCAAACTCCTCCGAAACGACTAGACCGATTCTTATGAAATTTTGTATGTATATTCAGTAGGTCTGAGAATAGGACGTAAACTGTTTTTCATTCCGATATTGCAATTAGTTGAAAAGATATTATGTAAAAACCTTAAAACGCGCAATTGTTTTACTCTTGTGTGTTGTTTATTTCGCTTGGCGTCGAAAATCGGTTTCGCGCCAGATGTGACTTTTCTCTGTTCCACCGTCCAAATCACCCTGCCCATGGATTACACTAACAAAAGAGGTGTCTATAACATATCAAAAATCACCAAATTTGGCGAGTGAAAAGTTTATTTCCCCCCATTTTTTGTACATAGCTTTAATTCAAAAATTCATATGTTGTATCAGTTTATAAAACAAAAATATTAAAAATATTTGCGAAAAACTTTATAGATTTTATTTCGTTATCATTATTTCAAATAAATGACACGAGATCAGTTATTGCCATTTTGCTCTTGATAGTTATCACGTCCAGTTAATTAAGTGATCTGATATAAATCAATAGTTTTCAAAACGTATCACAGCTCTTGCCAACAACAACTATTGTGTTACCTGTATAAACCATTTCTGAATATTTTCAGACATTTATGAGTTTTTATTTATTATTTATTAGTTTATTCATAATAAAACGACAGTTAATAAAACTGTAATACTCAGTGCGAGCAAAATTTTCGGGGATCATCTCAATTAAAAGATAAATATATACGTATTTTATAATAGTGAAAGGTATAGGTAAAATAACAAAAGAATAGATACATTATCAGTATACTGTTTTCTAGCATTAAGTACTTCAATTTGATCTATTTGTGTGTTTTGTACAGTGAACAATGCCACCTAGACGCAAAGGGTCTGATTTGGACCGTCGAACAACTAAATCTACAGCCACGCGAAATAGAAGAGCTTAAAGAAACGGTGAACAAATCCAACAGGATAATGAAGATATGCGTGGGAACATGGCGCAGTTGCATGATTCGCAATCACAAGAGGCACGAGTTGAACTAAATCAACAAAGACGATTAGAACAAAGACAAGCGCTTCGATACGTATTTGACACACACAGTGCAAATGACCAACAATGCCAACAAGTACATCGAGCATTTATATCCGATTCATTCCGTCATCTAACGTTCGACTGTGAGCCCGATGTTAAGTATTACGCTCATTCGAATGTGGAAATTAGTGCTATGGACAAGGAATGTCCGCTTATATAATGCGCTTAAATTTAAAAATGAGCCACCCGGGATGTGTTGCGCGTCAGCAAAAGTGCAACTGCCAGAAATGGAAACACCACCTGAACCATTGCCACGTCAATCCACGTTCTACGTGCGCTAATGAGATCAACGCTTGCTTGAAATCATCGCCAATGTGGCGTAATGTTGAAAAAATACAGCTGAAAGTAAATATGCGCGTTCACAAATGCTTCAAGATCCATCCGCTGAAACATTCTCAAAACAACTGTTAGATATAGGCGATGGAAAAGTAGTTGTACATGAAAGCACTGGGTGCATAAAATTGCTGACCAATTCCTGCACAATCATTAACTCGCAAAATGCTCTCATTGACCAGATATTTCCCGATATACACAGGCAATACTTGAATCATGAGTGGCTGGCAGAAAGAGCAATTTTGGCAGCAAAAAATGTGGACGTAAAAGATTTGAATTTCAAGATAACAGTTGTTGCCAGGGGATGTTATAAAAATCTATCGATACAGTTTGCGATACCAACGAAGCTGTAAATTATCCAGTAGAGGTTTTTAACTCATTGGATTTGCCAGGCATGCTACCGTACCATTTACAGTTGAAAGTTGGATCTCCGGTTATTTTGCTTCGTAATTTTAACCCGCCATGGCTGTCCAATGGCATGCGATTAGTCATTAAACAATTAGTGAAAAACGTTGTCGAGGCATTTTGAATGGCAAGTTCCGAGGAGAAGATGTATTACTACCACGAATCCCTATTATTCCCACAGATGTGCCAATTCAAACGGATTCAATTTAGATTGGCAATCGCAATGACAATCAATAAGACTCAAGGCCAAACGATGTCTGTTTGTGGCTTAGATTTGGGCACACCGTGTTTTTCACACGGACAATTATACGCGGCATGTTCTCGCGGGTGTAAACCATCCAGTTTGTTTTTGTTGGCTAAAGATGAACTCACTAAAATTATCGTACACGCCATTGCACTAAAAGACTGATAAAGTTAATTTTAACTATCAGAATTTGTGACAGAGTGTAATTTTAATTTATTAGTTAAAATAATAAAAGTACAAATAATTCAAAAAATGAATGCTTGATGTTTTGTTACTTTTATAGGACGTCATCGTTCACAGCGCTCCATTCCTCTTTCAGTCATATACCACATCCCCACACACTTACAATGAGTTAGTTATTTTTTATTTCACTACCAAAATATTTACTAGAAATAATTTTTATGGCAAAACAACGTTTGTGTGTGTGCCTGATCAGCTAGTCTATTTATATGAATTGTAACTATTTTATAAAAAGTAAATAAAATAATTTTTCTTATTGATCTAAGTAAGAATTGACTTATAAATATTTTTTTATATATTATTTGTTTATAATACATTTCATTAGGTGCATTTTCAATAATCCTGAGAATAATTACTAACTAAGCGAGAGTAAAATAACATGCAAGGAAAAAAATGAAATATTTTTTGAAAAGTTTGTAAGTAGTTTTGTGTCATATATATCAAATCTTCATTTTTTTTTCATTTCAGCTCCCCCCCCCCTTCCTTCTTTTTTGACTGTTTAGAAGAGCAGCTAGTTATGACGATATCAATTTGATACTGATTTGAAAGATCACACGTTTCATAGCAGACTTTTCAACCAAGTTCGGAAATATATTTCTAATATCTTCTCTAATTATTGCAAGAACGTGTGTAAGATACCATTGATTATTTTCACCAAAACATAAAAATGTCGCCAAGCAGTGGAGTATTTTGCCAGTAATGTATTTGAGTGGTGTTATGTTTGGCTGGAATTGCGCTAATTTTGGTCGACGAAAATTTACACATATATTTTAATGCAGACGTATTCATTTATATTTACTCTTCTTCGGACAAAATTATAAACTGAGTTCAGAGATTATTTATAACGTTTTTTTTTTAAATAAATATTTTTCGTCAAGTTACGTAATGTTATTAAGTAAGGAAATAAATATACAATATGTGAAAAATATAACTGAAACTAAGAAGCCCGCTGTCCTCTTTTCAGTAACCATCTAAAACAATTTCAAAATACCCCCATTTATGATGAATTAATACAATGCCGTAAATGCAAGGAATAATGAATTCTGATAAAAACTTTTAAGTATGTGTTAACATGCAGATAACTATTTTAGCATGGCATGAACACAATAACAAAAAATGTTCAATTTAGAAGTAAAAACTTATTTTAAAATTTAGATTTTTTTAAATATTTTTTTATTTCTCTGTTTATTTGCCATCAAAAGCTTTGAGAATATATTCATTTTTAAATTATTGTCATGCAAAGTTACCAATACCTCGAAGTCCACAATAGAATCTATGTCGATTTCTAAGAACCATAATACTTACTATTTACTCTCATGAATTGAATACTTACTCTCATGAAATGACAGAAAGAAGTATACTTTCCCAATGTGTATTTAACGTTTTTATTTATATACTTGTATATCATTTAACTATTTACTACAAAACAACATTACAGCTTCTCTTTCAATTCGTTCAGATCATTACATCTGTTTTCGATTTGTTTTCAAAGATCCAGTAAGTTGTCAACCAGTTCAAAAAGCAAATTATACAAATAACTCGCTTACGAATAAAGCAACAATCCATATAACTATTATTTTTAACCGCGTTTAAACATAGTAGTACAAAAGTTGTGTAACAGATCCTGTGGTGTACTCCGAGGTATTATCGGTTAAATTAGCATGAAAAATATTTTATCTATATTTTAAAATCATCTTTATAAGTACAGTAACTACTTGTTGAGAATTCTTATTTTATTGTTGATGTTAGGATACAACTAACTTGTTATGATACAACAACTGTTTTAGGATACAACTGAAATCATGTATATAAAATTTGAAAGTAAAATGGATTCTTGTAACACTAGACAGTAAGATTTTAATTCGTGCTAGCGATTGTGAAAAGAAAAAAGCTTGATCGTTCTAATTGTTCGTTGCTAACATGTTATTTTTGTCTACTTCAAAGTTTCTGCATTTATTTACTGGTTGGTGAATTTTTATGTATGCTGATGCCAAAGTTGAGAACTAAATAAAAGAGAGAAATGTTTAAAGAAATTGCCATTCACACACGCTGAATAATTTTGGAGTAAAATTCAGAGAAATCTTTTGAAGAATTTAAGGTATCCGACTACTTGCGACAACTTTTTTTTAAAAAAATGGGAATATGGGGATTTTTTGTTGTTTTTAGATTTGTTTTGTACATTTTAAGAAAAATATGCTAAAATTAAGAAGAAAAAAATAAATTATTATTACTAAAATTGGAAAAAATGGGTAAAAATTTACAGAAAATAGTAAAAAAAGCGGGCCATTCTGTAACAAAAGTCTATGAACAAATTTTCAATTTTTCCAATTATGATATGTTGCTATTTTATTCATTTTTAAGATGATCTCCAGGATAAGAGATATTTTAATTTTTACAACAACTAGAGCACTTTATGCTAGTTTTTATATGAAATTTCTTAGGAGTTTCAGGGGTGTTAATTCTGTCTCGAGGGGTGAAAATGTAAACAATTTTCAAACAGGTATACTTCTTTTAAATTTAAATTAAACAATTCGAATCTTTTACATGTTATTTACAAAGTATCATGGTTTCAAAAAAGTATAAAATGTTTTAAATATAATCATAATTTTAAAAGTTATAAGCATATGAAAATAAGAAATAATTTTGTAATAAATATTAAGTAATTTTTGAGGCGCGCACGCTATTTTCTAAAATAGTAGCCTTTGATGCATGAAACTTTATAGAATTATAAAATGTATCATACTCTTTAAGCCCTAGTAAATTACAAATAATATATCTTTTGTATTTCAAAATATTGAAAAAAATTTAAATGTTTTAAAAAATTTTTAAAAATATAATTTTTTTTATTTTTAAAAAATATAATTTATTATTCTATTGATTTAAAATTACTACGGTGTAATAAGGATACATTTAACTTTATAAATCAACTTATTGCTAGTAAGTAAAGCTAATACTTTTGAAAATAGCAACTTAATTAATATTTCTTATAAAAATATTTCTTATTTTCATATGATTATAATTTTTGAAATTATGATTATATTTTAAACATTTTACACTTCTCTGAAGCCTTATTCCTTTATAAATAATGCGTGAAAGATTCGAATTATTTAATTTTAATTTCAAAGAGTTATATGTATTTAAATATTGTTTATATTTTCAGCCCTCCAGAAAAAGTTAACACCCCTGAGACCTCAAAAAACAGTGATTACATTCACATAAGGGACTGTAAATTTTGTAAAAAAAATTCTTGTTAAATTTGAAGGTTAAATACTTCCACTATTATACAGAAGATACACTAAAAATTTTAATTTAATTATTTTCAAAACTTTTTGACCAATCCCTGTCCCCGTTGGAACATTTTAAAACACACACACACATTTCTAGTAAAACGCGTTTTAAAGTATGACATCTTACTTAAAGAGTACTGGCATCTACTTTTTCTGAAACACTTGTAGTTTTTGTTCTAGTGAACGGAAAATAATTATCTTGGTATTTCTATAAAGCTAATAAGATGGCCTATAAAACAAAATCATAAAAAAATCTGTCAATTTTTGGCAAAATTCACAATTTTAGGGTAGTGGATACCTTAAGAACAGTTAACTATATCACATAGAGAATAGCTAAATTTATCCACGAAGAAATAGAATAATAAATTACTAACTAATGATTTCAACACAAAAATATTGAAAGAAAGTCTTGAACCCCGGATTTTGAATGAATTTTCAATGTAAAATACATATGCACAATGATTTATTTTTACTAATGCAAAAAAAAAAAAAAATTACACAAACAAAATATACAAATGGACAAATTTTGCACAAAGAATCATACATAAAAGTATAAAATCATTGAACTGATTGTAAAAAGAATACATAATTCTATTATATATAAAATTATTATTTCAGTCACAATAATTATACAACATTCATTTTAAATCTGTGTTCTTTGAAAAAGTAATACAAAATTCATTGTTTCAATAACATGAGAATTATATAATAGAATCGTCTTTCAGTGTGTGTTCTGATGTGAGCATAGTTGTATGCGAGAACTTAAATTCAATTTACACAATTTAAATATAATTTTTACATAAAGGAACAATTTTCATGTGTACTATATATAATAATATAAACTGTTTTATACAGTGGCTATAACTATAAATATTATTTTATTCATTATAAAATATATCAGACTCATTAACAAATTAATTGCTTTTATTTACAATAAATTTTATTACAATGCATGAGTGCAAATCTTTTTGCATAACATTTGGTTGCATTAAATCACAATGTATCATGCAGAATCTTTTTTAAAAAGGTGAAAATATTTGGAACATGCATCTCAGATAAACAGTGCTATAAAATTATGTGTATTATATGTACAATTAAATACAAACAATAATAAATAACTTAATTTAATCTCTATGATGCACTAATTAAAATCGTTAATAAAAATTTACTAATGATACAATTGATCATAAACTTAAATTGTACTAAACAAAATATGAAATTTTCTGTTTCAACTTAATTATTTAAAGATTTTAATAAAAATTTACTAATGATACAATTGATCATAAACTTAAATTGTACTAAACAAAATATGAAATTTTTTTCAACTTAATTATTTAAAGATTTTAATAAAAATTTCAATACTTTTAAACTAAATTTTTTAAACATTGATTAATATTATTTTGTCATGTATACATAATCAAAGTACAATTATATATATACTTAAGTGCACTTACTAACACCCTAAAAGCTCTATTCTTTTAACTGTACACTAAAAACTACTGTATTTAACATGGAAGACAGTGTGAAGCAAACACAATAACACAAAACAAATCAATACGTAAGATAATCTTCAATTCAACAAAAATAAAGAGTATCTACAGATTCATCCATGTGAGGCATGACAATATCGAAAATGTTGAAGAAGTAATACCCAACTCAGCAGATAAAAAAAATTAGGAAAAAAAATCTTTTCTGATGATAAAAAAAACTATAACAACTTAACTAGCATGCTTTTTTACAAGGATAGCTTTTATTTATTTTAAATACATGTACACAACACACACATACATCATTTATATATAACTATAAGATGTCGATAACTGAAAGTAACCTATTCAGAGTCTAAACTTTGAAAGAAAAAAAAGTAATGTAATTATTATATCCTAGTAATTAGTTCCAGAAAAATTTTAAGCGGAGTAACATTATTTTGCTTTTATCAAAAATAATAAAAGGAATTTCTTTGCAAATAGTTTAATAAATCTCTTTGTAATTAGATTATTTACTTTTACACATCACAGAAATTGTTCCTTAATTTTGAATATAAGGTTAAAATTAATTAAGTACATTTCAAGTATTTCAAATGAATCCCATATGAATACTTTTCGAAGATGCTAAAAGTAAATACTGATAGTTCTATGAATTTCATACACATAGAATTATGATTCTAAAAAAAATCTAATACTAACAAGTAACATAAAAATATTTTTTTTTTTTAAAATCAATTCCTACTTGAAAAACAAACTGAGCTTTTTATACCTGGTAGTTGGATAATCAATGTATACTGTCGCCATCTATTATCTTCATTCGGAACAAATTTAATTTTTTCTCCTATATAAAACTAATATTAATTCATTAAATTGAATTAATGAATTAATATTCGGAAACTGTATTGACATCATCAACTACAAGTTTAAAAAATGTATTTGAACTTGAGTGGATGAATAAAAAATATTTTACTAACGATTGAAAATTTGAACACGATATATATATATATATATATAAATATATATAGGGAGAGAGTGAACTAATATCAGGAATTGAAAAAAAGTCAAAAGATAAATTTTGACAGAATAATTTAATCCAGTTGTGAGGTTAATAAAAGTTTAGACTTTTATTTTGACTAGCATGGTTTTTAAAATAAAATTGTCTTAGCACAAAAATATGTAATAATGTTACGTTGAATTGAGGATATTACTGAAAGTGCTTTTGTAAAAATATCTATGAAACAAAAACACACAGTTCTTAAGAGAATCATTATAATACAATATATGCACATGCAATTTCTTTTCATTACCACACTAAGTGAGCAAAATTACATAAATCACAAACAACAATGATAATTTTAAGCAGGGACGTAGCTACCACCGTATCAATGATACGGGGCCCCCAAGCTACAGGGGCCCCAACATATGTAAATATAGTACCACTAACAGGGCTTTCATTTCTATAAAAGGGCCTTCGAAGTAGTTTTGATTCGGGGCCCATTCAGAACTAGCTACGCCACTGATTTTAAACGAATAAATTTAAACTCATAATATAAAAATAATCAAACCTATAATTAAAAATGATTAAATGATGCTAAACTTAGCTGCACATTATCGATTCTTTCAAATTACCTAAGAAAATTAAATAAGAAAAAATAGGATTCTTAAAACCTTGACAAATACGCTGTAGAATGTGCCAATTAAAACGGTATATGTGACAGTAGGTATTTTGAAAAAGATTTTTAACCCAATTTATTCAATAAAAGAATCAAGTTGGTTAATCTAGTCTGTTCAGTTTGATAATTCTCTTATTAAAAAACATTAATTATTTTTTTACTTAAGAATCGACTGTTTGTAATATTATTTTTCAGCTTACTTTCTACGTAAATCACGCATCTATTTTTAAGTATTTTTCCCGTTGAGACCCCAAATAGGTTATGTTTACTGTAAACATATTGTACACTACAAAAAAAAAACATCAGCAACAAGCTCAAAAACACAACAAGGCACTATATAATTCAAATGACTGTTTAAATCTAGAATGCACAATATACAATATCACTCAGCAGTCTGTCAGCAATAGCACAATTTACAACCCCGGATAAGGGCTCTCTTAAAAAAATTTGTTTGTAAAAACATGATCCACGCCTTAACCTATGTTCCCATGGTACAAACTTGACTGAAGTAAGAGAAGCTCCCAGTTGTTTTGCACTTTTTACAATTGTTTCTTATTTTCCATTGCACTTTTCATTACGATGAGAATTGGAAGATCTTCAGATGGAGGACGGAGATGTTTATGGATTAAAAAATCAACTGAAACTCATTATATAACTGCGTACCTAAAAAACAAAAATCGAAATTTGTTATTAATTTTCACACACAAATAAAATTATAATTTTTATTACATTATTGAATGTAGAAATATGGACAAGTTCTACTTTGTAAACAACAACATTGAGTGGAACCCTCACTTACTTCCGGTGTAATGTTAATCTATGGGAAAACATCGAAATTCAACTGAGTGTTTCAAACTTTTAATGCAAGTTTTTGAAACTTTTTTTGCACTATACGGATAGAAGATGATCTGTAGATTTCAGATTCAGGATTTTAAAGTATTTATTTCAGCATCTTTTCTAAAATACCTTGTTAATTTTTTAGCTCAAAGCAATGGAGATTTTGTATTAACCGGAAGAAGAAAAGGGTACTAATGACTGTAGCGCCCCCATAGTAAGCTTTACGGTAGAACTTGTCCATAGACAATGTTTTCAAGATATTTACAAATGGTAAAATTATCACACATTGTCAATTAAAATTCTTTTATAAATGCGCAGCTTCTTTATATTTTTCTTGATGATCAATGATTCCGCATTATTCATTACACCAGCGTTTCTCAAACTGTGGGGTCGTGGTAACTGTACGAGGGGGTCGCGAGCATATTGAATAGTCGAAAACTAAATATTATTTAAGAAAATTAATAATTTACTGAAATAAACCAACAAAATACATTCTGACATAAAAAATAAAAGGAACATTTACACTGATATAATGCACTTGTAAATGCATCAGTACTGCACAATGTATTTTGTAATTAATTTAGCAGTACTAAATTAAGAACAAGTTTAATAATTACCAGTGACTCAATGTTCTTGTCATATACAAAAGTATATATAAAAATTAGCACTTATCTTGATAATTCGTACGGTTTATAATTAATCCCATGACTGCCGATTAAAAGTTACGCAATTCGCTCCCCGATGACACCGTTTTCCTTGCACGCGTGCTTGTGTGATGTATGCGGGGAGGAGTGAAGAAAAAGAATAAATAAGCAAATTCTCTGAAATAAGTAAATTCTTCGCAAACACTGTCAAGTCCCTTTTATTGCATTCCACTGCCTTTGGAATATTTTTATGAATTTCAGTGACAGAAAAGATTGTACTTCGGAAAGACGTATATATACGTTCAGGGGAATAACGCTTTGGCTGAGCGAGACGTTTATATACGCCCTTAAGAGATTTAAGTCGTATTGAAGTTTTAGCATCAAAATATAGTATTATTGAATTCAATACATTGTTATTGTATGTAAGGGGGCGCGATGAAAATTACAATTGAATATTGGGTCGCAAATATTGGAAGTTTGAGAAGCACTGCATTACCCAATTATTGAATTTTCAACTGAAATATGAAAAACTGATTTGGAATATTCGTAAAATTCTAAATCAGATAACAATATACAATAGTACCTAGAGTTACACTACCACGACTTACACGAACCCGGAGTCACGAGATTTTTAAATCTCGTCGATTCGTCTTTTGTCTAAGGGGAGGGGGGAATGGTAAAATTCGTGAAACTAGTAATCTGATTGAAGAAGCTGATGATCTTGAAAGGCAAATACATTTAAAAGTAGATAGTGATGACATTCAAGATCTGATGAGCTCATACAGATGAATGAGCAAGACATTGACGTACTTGAGTCTTTAGACCCAGTTCAATCAGAAGATCGAATGATAAATGGGAATTTGACAAAAAAACATCAGTTTAATAGGAAAAGGGTGACAATTTTTAAAAAATTTAGACTCCAACAAAGAGAGGGTATTTTGCCAAAAATTGACATTTTTATGATTTTATTTTATAGACCATCTTATTAGATTTATACAAAAATACCAAGTTTATAACTTTCCTTTCACTAGAACAAAAACTACAAGCGTTTTAGTAAAAGTATATGCCATTACTTTGGGCAATATGTCATACTTTAAAATGCATTTTACTCGAAATGTTTTTTTTTTTAAAATGCTCAAACGGGAACGAAGATTGCTAAAAAAGGTTTTGAAAATAATTAACTGAAAATTTGTGTACCTAATGGAAAGGTAGAAGTGTTTTAACCTCTTCATATTTATTAATCACTAATTTCAAAATTTACAGCTCCTTATGTTAATATAATCACTGTTTTCTTAAGCAAGTTCTTATAATAACTAAGATAAAGTGCTCTAGTTTTTGTAAACATTAAAATATTCTCTTATCTTGAAGGTCATTCCAAAAATGAATAACATAGCAACACATCAGAATTGAAAATTTGTTCATAAACTTTTGGTACAGAATAGGACCCGTTTATGTTACTTTTTTGTAAATTTTTACCCATTTTAGAACAAATAATTTCTTTTTATCTTCTTAGTTTTAGCATATTTTTCTTAAAATGTACTAAACAAATCTAAAAACCACGAAAAAAAATCTCCATATCTCCATTAAAAAAAAAAGTTGTCGCGCAAATAGTCGGATATCTTAAGAAATTCTGAACAAAAACATCGTGATTTTCGAAGAGTCAAACAAAACTAAATTAAGACACAAGCAAAAATATTAATATCTATAAATAGATAAACAGCAGACTTATTAATAAATAATAAAATTAAATGAGATAAAAAATTTTAAATGAAAAATTACCTATAATGCAATTTACATTCAAAAATATTTGTAACACGTGCTATATTTAAAACTGAACATGAATTCGAAATATTTTCTGTTAAGATGATGAAATTGCATACGTTATAAATCCTACTTCATTTAAATCACGATATATAACGAGTATAGTAAGGCTCCAAATGTTTTATTTGAATTATAACAGAATTTAAGCTACAAAGCTTTAAATGATAGATGTCACGGAAATCTATGTTTATTCTAAATGACTTCTATAAACAAAATTAAAACGATACCTTTAAAAAATTAGTCATTTAGTCAGTTATAGTAAAAGTGGGACCATATTTACAAAGATAACAAAACGAAATGAAACCGTTGCCCCAACGGCACGCTTTGGTTAAAAATATCTCTAAACAATACTTATTTTTCCCTTCTAACTGACTCAATCAAACTGCACACGCGATTTTACGTTTCATACAGAGTATTTTCTTACAAATATTATCCAGGATAATAAAGCCAGTTTCGAAGCAAACATTTTACCTTAACAACGATTTGGCATCAAACAACGAAACTTCTCGTAAACAACATGACAAATATATTTTTTTGCCTTTTAATATCCTCATTTAGTATTTGTCTCATTTTAAAATAAAAGCTCGATTAAATATTTATAGCTTTAATGAAAAGAAACTATTTATTAGTGCGCAAAAATAAGTTGTTAAGTATCTATAAAATAACGAAAACAATATTTTCTATCAATACAAGTTATTCTACGGTCGATATTAATTATTCTTTTATTTCCTGACAATATAAGAGAACGAAAACGACTAGAAAGCTAGCTCAATAAGTAAAATCTAAAATTAGGTACTTAGTTCATCACATGAATTTATTGACATTAAGTTTGTTTACACTACTCTCAAGCTATCTATCATAGCTCTCTTTCTCTATTTAAAAGTTTAAATTAGAACCATTAACGATCCACTCGATGAGGATAATGAACTATCAGAGACAAATCTCATTATTCTTTAGTCCAATCACGCAAGGAAATAGTGACATTTCCTTATCACAAAAATACTTCGAGATCCTGTTGCATTTAATCTGTGTCGGCTATTATTCTTTTGAATAATCTTTGATAGAATCAAATTTCACGATATGCTTCCAATCACGAAAGGACACATAGGATGTCCGAAAATTATAGCTATATTTTCAAAAATGAATTCAATATTAACAAAGATTTTCAGTTACGTTGTTTTCATGTCCGTAAAGAAAAGGTTAAAGTTTCTGTTTAATGAAATGCCAGTAGATGGCGCAACATTCCGTTTTAAAATGGCTAAGCCAGAAGAACAAAGGCAAATTATTGAATTGTTTACTTTACTTAAATCTCTGTGAGTGCGTATGCAACGCATGTTTAGCGTTAATGAGGCACCACCACATTTGAGTTTGGAAATGAAATAGGTTTTAGATGAAAAGTTCCCCGGGCGATGGATAGGAAAATGAGTTCCAAAACCATGACCCCCTATATTTCTAAACATAATGTCTTTGGACTTCTTGTGGAGATACTCAAAAAATATTGTTGCGTTGTTTTAATGTCCGAAAAGAAAAGATTACAGTCTGTTTAATGAAATAACTACTAGATGGCGCAACAATCCGTTTCAAAATGGCTTTACCACAAGAACAAAGGCAAGTTGTAGAATCGTTTACCTTGCTTTAATCTGCAACGCATGTTCAGCGTAAATGGGGTACCACCACACTTGAGTTTGGATATGAGATAAATTTTAGATGAAAAATTCCCCAGGCGATGGAATTTTGGCAGTTCCAATACCAAGGCCACCTAGTTTTCTAGACATAATATCCTTGAACTTCTTGTGGAGATACGTAAAAAACGTTGTTTAACAATCTCCAATTCGGAATACTGATGAACTGAAAAGTCGAACTGCAGTGAACATCCAGAATGTTGATCCTGCAATGCGTTTTAGAACGTGACTAGAAATCTCGTATAGACTACTCGCACTAGCAACTATTAAATAGTGCTTACATTAACACTAGAACGTCCGGGATTTCGATTGCCCTTAAAAGTCCCCCGGTGCCGTTTTGACACACTGCGATAAAAAATATATAAAATAATTATGATAACTAAACAATTGCAGGACTACTGCTCAGTAGGGTTTAGTTGTAAGATGTCAGGTAATTATCATATATTATGTATTTCATATATCATGTATATCATATATTATGACCCTTTATAACATAAAAAAACTGACGCTGATATTATGTTTCGCGAAGCTTGTTGGATCATTGCTTTGTCGCAACACATTTCGAGTCGCAAATCTGCAAGGAACATTACTATCATGTGATACCTATTCTGTGCCATCCCTAGAGAGACTTATATATCAGGATTTACTGGAATATTATCAATTTCATCCGCACTTTCTTCAGATTCTTCGCAGTCATTTTCATTAAATCTTATGTCTCCATCGGAATCGGAATTAGAACAAGACAGCTCAACACCATTCGATTCTTTCTCAGAAAGCTCTCACAACAAATTAGCAATTTCACCAGGGCTTAGAACTTTTCTACGAGTCATCGTTTCAGGGTGTATGCTCTGCACAAGGCTCAAAAATCGAATGAAATTTCTTTTATGAGCAGATAAGCAAATGCTACGCAATGAAACACTTAGACAGAGCGACTTCAGTACAACTGACTCATTTTCGCTGTGAACCCAATAACACTGCATTCATGGTCAAATAAATATGCGATATTACTTCCGGAAATTTATTTTACTAATGGTATCTACTTAGTGAATTATCTTTTGCTGAACGACATCTGTTCACAATGATAAATTGCCTTTGAGTCGAAATGACACCAGGAGACTTTTTAAGTATATTTAGTTGTAAAATCTCTCTTAATTAACCTTACAAAACCTTTTCTCTGTAATCACAACGAAATGCGATTAAAAGTCACGACAAATTTTCAAATTCCCTGCAAAATGTGGAAAGGAGAACAAACTAAACAGGCCCCGGTGTCCAATCGGCACCGACGAACGTTCTAGCGTTACAATCGTATAATAAAACATTGTTAAAAAAGCTCTGTTATTTTCAACATGGAACATAAAAAACCTTAAGTGAATATCTTAGCTAGTAAATCCACTGTTTGGACACAGCCAGTTCGCAGGGGTGTAGAAGAACAGATACCTATTTATTTATTTTTTTTGTTTATGTAGAGTTCAGTGAAGCAGGTATTAAAATAGAACTTATCGGGGTGCTTTCAAAGATGGAAACGATCATTCTCTCTTGGGCATTCATCCAATGGGGAAACCACAAATTTGGATTTCTTGCTCTTTTCGTAACGATCGTCGGAGTAATAGTATATTTTCTGAATTATAAACATTTCCTAAAGGATTGAAAGCAGTTGCAATAGGAGCTGTTTCAATAAAAGTTGAAAAGGGGTTGCAGAGAATGAGCATATGTTCAGGGAAGTTGCACAACCATTTTTAACATATCAAACCTGACGTCTACATGATTTACTTCTACAGAAACTACTTCTAAAATGAAAATAAATCACACTGCCAATGGCGCTCTAATAAAAGCTATGGAAATTCTGAATGAAGACGGCAATAGCGAATGCGGCATGGCACTTAAATAATAGTCATATCTTTTAGGTAATGTTTAATGCTTTTTCATAATATTTTAGAAGTCTTACGTGCAAAATAATCTAGTTTTTATACCTTTTTTTATTGCATGGAAACTTTTACATTTAAAATGATCCTTAAAGCTGCGAATCAATTGTTAAATAATTTGAATACCGCCTTGGAAATTAAGTTTCGCGGAGTAGAGTAATATATAATTTTTTAAAATAAAAGACAAGAAATAAATTTATTAAGAAAATAAGAGACAAGAAACTATTTTATTAAGACTCAAGCTAATTTCAAATTCCACAATTCTAATCTTCCCTCCCCCTAAGATTGTAATCAAGAATTGAGTTAAACAGATAAGGAATATAAGAATCAGAAACAGAATGACCTCTTGTAGCTTATTCTTCACATTTCCTTTGTAAACGACCATTAGCTCTAGAGATATTATTATATATGTTACATATAACCCTTAAAAATTAACTTTTAAGGGTTATTATAACAATTCTTACCAGCAAACTATTCCTACTATTTTTCCCGTTTCTTGACACCGCTTAATTAGACCTTAAATTAAAATTTATCTACAGTTCTTTAAACTTCCTTGATTGTTCATTCCTAGCACCAAAATTGAATATTTCCAGTATTTTCGAAGGAAATTGCCTAAAATTTCAGATTCAAAGTTTTTTAGACGCAAGACATAACATTTTCAAAAAAGTATAAACATTTTGGTATAAAAAAATTCATTTTTATAAAACTATATTTAATAATTAGTGTTTTTCTTACATTGTTCAGTTTATAAAATACTTTAGAATTGAAAACATTTTATCAATCGCTTGGCGCAAAAATATTCGTAACATGTTGAGAAGAAAATGCTTTTCCGCCAATTATTTGAGACATTCATTTAACATTATGCGCCTATTTCATACGCTTTCATAATTTAAAAATTTACTGAATTTTACGAAATTTGAAATTCAGGCTGAGTAAGAAATTAAATACGCAAACAAATTACATTCAACAAAGGAAAAATTCTGATTTGTATGTTAATTAATTTTTATTATGTTAATTCTTCCAATTAAAATAAGAACTTAGTTTTTTTAAACAATAACAGTGAACCAATTTTATCCGACTGTAACAAGAATTGAGAAAGTTATAAAGGATTCCATTCTACACGACTGCAAATTAAATAATTTAGTCCAAAAACAAGATCAAAAGAGAGTATACAGAACACAAAAATAAAAAATAATAAATTTCAGGACCAAGAAAAACTTTTCTTGGTACAAGGGACTGTTTCATTTTTCATGAAACTATAGCAACAAATAAAAACTCTACATGAACAAATGAGAAATCATAAAAAGAGAAGAAATTTTTTACATAGCAACTACTAAATAATATTGATTCGATGACCGAATACAAAATGTGCGATTATTTAAATAAAGGGTGGCCTTTTTTCAGCACCACAATACCCAAGGGACACAAATTAACCGCAGGAAGAAAGAAATGTTATCACGACAGGATACAAAACATTGCGTTACTTCCTCTATTGATCATAAATATCACAACAAACCCCAATGCATGCGTGATTGAATGGAATTCTGAAATGTCAATGGCTACGATGATTCATCTAAAAGGGTGAAGCACAAATCCGGCGTGATACAAGAACGATACTACTTAGTTTCGTGTGTATATATATAAATAAATTATAGTTTAAAAAACTAAAAATCACCCTTTCAAACTTAATCGAACTAAGTTGTACTTATTTTTTTAGTCGCCAAATCTGGAATTAGTCGCCAAATATGAAAATGGAATCTGAAACTAGTCGTAAGATGCGGGATGGGATCTGAAAATGGTAAATCGTTAATCTTGATGATCCTGATCAGGACAATAGAACAAATTTTTTAATTATTGTATTGTCATCGGTCCAGGACGAGTGAACAAAAATTCGAATGAATCTGATCTTTTAAAGTGGGTAAAAATATTGAGTTCAAAAATTATCTGTTATATACAAGTGAAGCTTATAAAAGGGTGTTAAAAAGGGTTGGCTTATACATGGATGCGGTCTAAATAAATGCAATTTAGAAAAAAAACTTTTTTTTTTCCCTTGCAACAGCGGTTCTTACACTGTGGTCCGTAGACCCCCACGGGTCCGCAAAGACTTCTCATCTAAGGTTAAGATTACACTTTTTTACAGATTCTGAAAGACCTCGTGGAAAAATTGAAAGATATGTCATCACACACTCTATATCGCTAAATTGTATTTCAATCAATTAATTCAGTTTTTTTTTATTATTTACAACTACATAGCCATTAATAAAAATGAATATTTTCAAAGAACATATAGTAGAAATTCATGTGAAAAAAATTATGAAATGAATTCACATAACACGCCAATGCGATAATGATTGTATTGCGAACGGAGACAGAAGAAAGTACAGAAAGAGAGTTACGAGCACAGGTGACATTTGACCCAGGAGAGCGCCTGGAGTTTCTCTTCAAGCTGTGGCAACAGGGGGAGGCGACACGCTCCGAAGGAGGAAAAGGGGGGGATTCCTCTAGATGAGTTTGGACAGAGGAGTCGCGGCAATTTGAGCGTGCGCGATAATATTTAACCTTTTATTTTATGCATCCATGTAAATAGCTAAATAAATGTTTTATTTCATTGAGAAACGCTCGTCGCCACATCTTTTGTTGTAGACTCAGTTTACTTATTGTAAATGATTCTATTTCGAGAATCTAATTTTATATTGGACAGATTGCATCCAACTCTATTTCCTAATTGAATTGCGCCTGTATTATTTATTCATTTGTTTAAAAGCAATATTTTTAATATTTATGAATATATTACCGTTAAAGTGTGAAATGCGTTATTTCATAGAATAACTAGTTATTTCATGAAATAACTAGACAATTCCTATAAGTATATAAAATTATTGAATTCTCCGATTTATATAACTAGGTATTCTATAGAATGACGATTACTTGATCGTTAAAGTATGAAATATGGCACTCGGAAGTTCTTTTAACTGGTTTCTGCTGCTTTAAGTTAGTTTCGAACCGTAATTCAAAGTGCCATCACCACAATTCGTACTCAAATAAATAATGAAAAGTAAAATAAAGGTGTTTCATAAAATTTAAATTAACATCCCTTTACATATTTGTTTGAAAAAGTTTCTACAATGTTTTCATGAAGCAACATTGTGAAAACTTGTTGTCCAGTTCCTGGACTACGCAATGATGTCTACCGTGTAACCAAGGTTTACACATAGAATATTTGTTAAGTATGTAAATAAAACGAATTGTTTTTGCAAGCTTTTAAATGCTCGTTTTTCCTGTATTCTTTCGTCCTAGTTTTTTTTTTACTATAGAGGTTCGATACCTTGGAGAAAATTAATATTAACTCTATACATTTTTCGCAAGCCCTGCGCAAGCACTTTTAACTTTTTGAGTGTTTTAAATGGAAATTTATTCAAAAAGAAGGGGAAAAGGGTCACATTAAGTCCTTCAAAATCAGTATCAGAATCCAGTTACTGAATACTTCATAAAATTCTCATTTTCTTATAGGGATGTCTCTGTCTGTGTTGTGAATCGTATGGACCAGGTGGTCTGAGTGGGTGGAGCATAGCTGTCACCACTCTCAAATCCCACGTGGTCTACCTCGACGAAAACCATATGTAACAGATTCTGCCTTTCTTGATCTTGGCTTCGGCGTTAATAGTATGTCCAGTTGTTTACTTGAACTTTTTCTCTCGAATATTTCAGTCTAATATTTTAACTTGGTAATTTGATTTGTTAAAGATTATTAAGTTTATTATTGAAATTTATTGTTGTTGCCAATAAATCCAGAAAAAGACAATTGATGGATTCAAGAATTATTTTAATAACATCGCATACACGCATCAGTATTTTTAAGTCTGAATACTTATAATCATCATGTAACGAGTTTTTCCTTCAAAGCATGAAACACAGATCAAAGATCTCGTCTTGTATGTGAGTTTCTCTTCTCGCTGCTTTTTCAAAGTATGACAAGTGCAAATATTGCACAAGGTACTGAATGAAAAGGAGGAGGAGAATGTATTAGCTTCAGATAGCATTACCAGAAATAAAACTACTATCGTTGGCATTTTACTTCACAGTAACTCATTTGGAAAATATTACATCGCTTTTACCCCCTTAGCTACATTTTCACCCTCATGGAGACATACTTAGAAAATACACTAACTTCATTATAATTCGGCTTACATACGGGTTGAAGAAAAAACACACTCTCGGCTGCATGTTGTTATCCGTAGCTTTGACCACCATGCAGGTGACAGGAAGATTTGGTTCAGTCCAACATAAATTGCCATTGAGAACACCCTGGGGATGGCTAGGGGCCTCCCATCTCTCTTTCTCCAACCTCACGAGAGCACTTGCGGCTCGGCGGCTATTTAGAGTGCCCCCATGCCGCGCAGGCACTATACATTTACAAACATCCGTGCTTTCTTCGGGATTCGAGTTTAAACCCCACGGCACAGCGGTCAGCGTCACTAACTTCTAAATCGGATGTGCGGCATAATCCCAAGAATATAATATCCCAATTATATTAATATATCCCATGCATTCTAGGAAAATATGTAACTATTATCAGATATTTTAATGTTTTAGCTCATAGGTTCCCAACCTTTTTTGAAGTGGCGTCCCCTTTTCTAATAAATATTTCAATATCACCCCCTTTTCTAGTGAATATTTCTATACCGCCCCCTCCTACTCTAAAGAAATAAGAGTGTACATAATACATGGTGAAAACGAGTAAAGTTTTAAAAAATTTCCTATTGCTAAAAGAATCTATTTTTTCATATAATTTTTTTTCTTAAGTTCCAGTTTTTTTTACTTGCGAATCTGAGTTATCTATTGCCACAAATATATTTCAATGTGTAATATTATATATTTTAGTCATAGGTAGGATATTGTTGGAATTGAAACGCTACTGAATTTCTTCTTCGTTAAAAGAGTGGAATAAAAGATTTGTAGATTACCTGTTATAAAGACAGGCAGGGATTTTGATGATACGAAGTAATTCATAATAAACTATTGCTTTCAAAATGCAAATAAATTGACAGTTTCGGCCTTTATAGAATCACGTTAATTCCTGGTAAACATATTTAATTGTGTTTCTTAGATAATATACGTAATGAAATGCAGTGTACGAAACATGTTTTCTACTGCTCACAGATAAAGACAACACGTGCACTACAGAAATTAAAATGCACTATATCATTCAATTTAATGTGCGTCTCAATATAATGTAATCTTTTAAGTTTTTCATCAACTTCCCGTACTACCGAAATATGTGAATTTTCGTACATGTGATATGGAATAAATTAAATACATACAATCAACATAAGGTAAAAAGTTTACTTTTGTTAGTACATAATCAGCGTGTTTTTTAGTCTTTTTTGGTTAATCTGCCCAAGCCCCTCCGTGCCATCTCAACGCCCCCCTGAAAGCCTCAAACGCCCACAAGGGGGCGTTAGCACCCAAGTTGAGAACCTAAGAGCTAAAATTTAGCTCTTAGAATTGAACTAGAGAAAATCTCTGTGCTAGTTTATCACTAATTTTTGAAATTTTATTACAAATTAATTTGACAAAATGTAATTCAGTTCTTGCAAGTTATACGCAATGTGTTTAAACGATTCAGAGTTTCCAATTTGATTACAAAGAATTGTTGAGAGTATCTGAGAATCTTCATAGTGCCATTGATATGAGTATCTATAAAAATAATATAAGTATGGTATGAATAATGAGTAAATCAACCAAATATATTTGAGTATATACTTTATTTAAAGGTTCCTCTTGGGGGTAAAATTTTTAAAAGATTCTGAAGTGGTTAATGGAATTAACTCTCCCCCATATTTTCAGCCGAGAGTGAAAATTAAAACGCGTCAAAATTCTAATTAAAAAATTCAGAAATTAAACTTGCAAAAAAATTACTCAGTATTCGAATGTATATTTTCTAAAAGCATCTTACACACATATATTCGCTTGTATCATTGTTTTTAAAAAAATTCAAAATATGCATTACTGTTTTTGAAAAAATGCAATGCCATGAAGGAATCACGCAATTAAAATGAAACTTTCAAGAACTTCATCACAAGTTACGAAAATGTTAGAATTACGAAGCGATCACGCAAGAAGAGATCCGTAAAACACTTTTTAAAGTACGAAGTGAGCCATATGCAAAAAGTCCAGTAAAGATGCGTAGAAATTTATGTATCGTCGTTTGGCTGATGTAAATGAATGATTAGAAGAATGTAAAATATCATGCAATTAATAAAGTTCAAATGAGACCTCGTGATTGATCTTCGTGAGGCTGGAGTCAGATGTTGTGAAATCGCCTTTTTCATTACGGGGACGTGATGCTACAATAGTGATGGGTATTGGAAATAAAATAATCATGGAGAACCGGAAGAATTGAAACGCTGGCATTGGGCAACGCAATACAGTATCACTATGGGAAATTAAAATTTCATCCATATGGCGGTGATGAATCATATAGTACCTTTAAGTCGGTTGGGAACGAAATATTGAGAAACATCTACTATAAATGTGTCATCGTCTGCTTCCACAATTCCATGCCTCCTGCTGCACTACCAGTGTCGTTTTAAGCTCATTTCGTATCCTGGGCGCAGAAAATCTACAGGGCCCCTTGGCACTGGATGATCAAAATTTATAACCAGAAAATCTGATTTAGTCCAGCTTATCAGGGATCTTTTGAGCCTCTCCCTGCCTTGGGCGCCGCCTCAAGCGCTCAATGGATAAACCGACAATGTGCACCAAGGGCAAACAGCAAGGATCCCTTGAAGCTAAACCATCGACATATCTGGCTGCAACGGGGTTACAAACATAGTCAATCTGAAGTATAAGTGTCTATATGTATTCATCAAATAGCATACAGTAAAACACCTTCTCCCACAGGGTTTTAATCAACATTAGACTGAGTGGGCACCTGGTTTCACGGTCTGGGGAGTTATTAGATAATGGTAGCTACCCGAAAACCTAAACAGAGGGTACTATATCATAGGAGCTTAGAAATCCTAAGTCTTATTCAACCTACAGCGCCTTTTTGAAGCTGTGTTTCAGCAAGATAGTTCATGTTGACATACTGCTTAAAAAGAACTAGCCTTTTTAAGAAAACAACAATTTCCACTTTTTCAAAGGCCTGTGCATTTCAGGAATATGTCACCCAATTAGCATACCTAGTATTATATCGACCAATAACTCTTTCGGACCATTCATTGAGCAGAATACGTGGAGCTTTGATACCAGATACAGACCATCAGAAATGTCATTCTCCATCATAGCGTTCAGAATCTGTATGATTCTATGCCCTGACATATATCGGTTTTTCTCACTGTGCTCACTTGTCGCGATACAAACAGACATTTCCTAACTCACTGTCCCTTATGTGGTTGTACGATCCTACAAGATCGAACTGATAACATGTCTGCCTTCTTATACGTTAGCGAGAGAAGACGTTGAGAACCACAGACACACACACAAACAGCATGGCGTTCAATATTCTCCTCCTGAATCTATCGATTGCATATTGGCATGATAATCGTTGGATTTCGCGAACATTGTGAATAACAATATCGCAGAACAATAAACCATTCTCTCAACAAACTGTCGCTATCGAATTCCAACAAATATTAACAGCTGTTTATTCGTCTTAAACGAAGCATAATACGATCTTTTAGCAAAAAATCAACATTCAAATGTGGTTTCCGAATGAAAGAGACACTTTCCTTTCTACAAACTTTGAGAAGACGTTTCTCCCCTCAGTATCGTTCGATTGCCCCTTTTAAGCGATAGTCATTTGTATATCCCGACAATTTCTTCCTTTCATGCGAAGTTTACGTTTGTTCCATTTCTTCTTCATGGTGTTGCATTTTTAATTGCCAGCAGTGTACTTCTTAAGCCCTTTTATCAAAACTATATTAATCGAAATCAACCAAAATAATTCCTTAAGGGGACATGGTACGATTTACGCTAAAATTTTTAATTTAAGTATTTTCAAAATTTTTTGGTTGCCTCCTATGTGTGTATACTATGTAAAACATATTTTGTGCTCAAGATTTCATAAAAAGCTAGCCATTTTAATTTTTTAAGGAAAAAAACTTAAAATTTGTGAAGGGATTTTAAAATGCTACTAATCCTACAAAAATTTACGAACATGCATGAAATTTCATTTACAAGTACCTCAAAATATGCATAACAAGAGTTGGTATAGGTTTTGCGAAAACATGATTCCTATTCGTACAATACTTCTTTTTCAGAATGCTTATTGAAAATTCCTTAAAAAATGTACAAATTCTGAGTTCAATTATTTTTAAGAAAATAAGTATTCCTTTTATTCAAAAATGCATACCAATTTTTGTTACATGCACTATTAGCAATAGGTAAAAAAATTCAAAGCATTATGCACAATTGAAAGAAAAAGCCTTAGCATTTTAAAGAAAGACAAACTAGTTATTTTATCTTTCCGAGATAAGTAAGTTTAAAGTTTTGATTTGTCATAGGGATGTGAATAAAAACGAACGCAAAAGCTATCACAATTTTGTGTTTTTTAAGTTTAGAGCTTTCAAATTTTGTCTGGTTATAACAAAGTATATAAAGAATAATTTAAGCTAAAAAAATTAAATTTGATTTTTGGACCGATTTTTGTCAATTGAATCGCACTGTAGATTAGTAATCGCACAAATATATATAGAAATTAGATAATATTTTAAAAAGTTAATAGAAATAATGTTTAATTTACAACCCGATTATTCGAAGAACAAAAATAAACTGAAGCAATCATTCCAAATCATTCAATATAAATGAAAAGACAAAGTCAAGTATTAACAAAATTACGTTAAAATAAAATAAATTTCTTTAAAAATAGGGAAAGTAATGGGTTTTTTTCCCTTTAAGCTTTCATTATTGTTCACCATCCAGCAGCAGAACTTAAAAAAAGGGGGTAATCACCCTTATGGAGCCCCTTCAGAGGGAGGTAACCATCCTCACTTCCGCTCATCTGATACTCCTTCCTATGCAGACGATTTATATCATGGTAGGTTTAACAGCCTCGCATTTGCAAAACACATTAAGCCAAACGACGAAAGGTCAAAAGTGGTCCGATATAAATTTCAAAATAGCATCTTATTTTGAAGAATACATTACTGAGAGACAATAAACAAATATAAACATAGAAAATTTCAAATTAGAAGGCATAAAAACGAAATAACGTGTAATAATATCCCCCCCTCCCATTTTTGTTTCAAAATGCATTATGTATAATATACGTTTATTAATGAGACAAGCCAACAAAGAAGGGAAACCAATCATATTTATTTACAGAAAAAAATGACTATTCAGCTGTGCTGCAGATAATTTAAATGTTCTTATTTTACATTACATTCATAATATCATAGAGCCCATTAAACGACATTAATTTACTACCGTTCATTAATTTAACGTTTTTAAATATAATTTAAAATTTAAATCAGTCAAATAAAAATATTTCTGAATTTACTTCAAAATTTGTCAGTTTTATAAGCATCATTTACTAATTTTTTTTAATGTAATAACCTCATTCTTTTAAAAACATTACATACCTAAAATTTGGATTGCCTTTCAGGTATAGATCGTTGACAAAATTAAAGGAAATACAATGACTTTATTTCCTGATATCATACATAACATTCTTTCTTACCAATCGATTTTGCATGTGCGTGTCTATCGATTCTCTCTCTATCGCTGTTCAACAAAACAGAGATATATTAACGAAGAAATGCTTAATGTAACGATCCATGCTGAAGCAAAGGAAAGCATTTTTTCAAATATGAAAGAATAATCCATATAATGCACTTAAACGAAGTTCTTTATGAAAAAATATACTTGACACGAATATAAACATTTTGCACATTTTTAGCGAAATTTGAATACTAAATGAAGGAATAAAATAATTTTCATTTTTTAAAAGAAAAAGCATAACAATTATTAATGATTTATGTAATATTTTACACTTGTTAGACACTGTCATATAATTACAGTAAAGGTAGAGAGTCTTTTTTTTTCAAATTTGAGCGTCTAATTTAGAAATTATTTCGTGCACAAGTAATAAATGCTAATTAAAATTTTGAATCTTAATAAATAGATATCTTTATTATTCCTAATTTATATAGAAACTGATATTCGTATTCACATTGAAATTAATATATTGGTAAACAGAGAGAAAACTTTTAAAAAACAATTATGAATTGTGTATAAAAATTACATATAAAAACAAATAACACAAAATAATGCTCGAATTTTCGAAGATGCATCATTTATCGAATTTGGATAAAGTAAATGGTATGTTCAATAAATAATTTATTATATTCGAATGTATCACAAAATTACTTTTATTCCTAAATGTACAGTAAATTTATTATAAAGGAAAGTTTCAACATCAGTTTGGAAATAATCCTACTATATTTTATTATTTTGAAGAGAAATGAGCAAGAACTTTCAAGATTTATGAAATAAATCCTATTTTAACCCACACTTTTGGCGAAAATGCCATTCGCCCTCAATTTTCTGTATTCTATCCAATAAGAATAACAATTCGCCAAGTTGGCGACAAATAAAGGTGTGGACTAAAATAGGATCCTGATTCATAATGATGTGATTTTTTTTTCCAAATACGGATAATACCCGATATTTCTCAACATTATCTACAACAAAGGATAAATCTTTTCTCAAAAAATTTTTTTAGCTAAAAACAAACAATAAAATATAGGGGGAAAAGGAGGAATAATTTAATTAGAAAGTACGATCACTATCGTTTATATATATAGCAAGGTGTAGAAAACTTCTTTTCATATTACAAGCATATTTTATAAGCATAACGCAGAATGTTTCGTACTTTTAAAGATCGATATAAAGTACAAAACACATGGATTTAGTAAACAAGGAAACACTTGTTTACTGATAATGACAATATAAAAAATAATAAAATGTTAACGATACGAAATAATGATAATGTAATCTTACCGTAGATAGATGCATTTCAGTGAAGAAAGCTAATGTGAAAATTTGAGCAAACCCAACAAATTGTATCCATGTTAGAAATTCCTGCAAAAAAGTACTAGTATAAATAATACACGACGACAGCCAAAACAGTGTTTCTATATGTATTGATTTCTTTTTAAAAACCATATAAAAACAAAATTTCATCAAATGTCTGCCATTTTCAAAATAAATATATAGCATGATATAAGCTGCATGAAAATTAATGATTATGTGAAAAATAGGCCCTTAATACATTTTTATCAATAACTTCATACAAATCTAAATTAAATTAATTGCTTAGTTACTGGTATAGAAGTCAACTTTGTATTTATTTTCTAAACATATTAAAAGTAAAAAAAGCGCTTCACGCTCCTCACATTCTAGGAGTGTCCATCAAATTTTTAGAAAATCAGCAAATTAAATAATTGTGAATATAAATTCGATAATATATATTAAATATTTAGCAAAAAAATCTATATTAGAGTACTCAAGATTTAACACTAGAAATATTGAATCGTACTGTTTTATATCACCAATAAAACGTGTTTTACTGTTTAACCACATACATTATACCTAACAAGATGCACCCCCGATGAGTTCAAGGCGCTAATAAAAGTAAAATGAAGTTGGTAATTTTGTTCAGAGTTAAATATATTAATAGCTGTACATAGAAATTTACCATTTACGAAATATTAAAATGTTAAAAAGTAGTTTTCTTTTTTATTGTTATGTGAATTGTGTAATTTAATTACTGTCTTTGTTTAATTAAAAAGCAAAAAATATAAGTACCATTCTGTACTTTTATTAAACTATGTTTATATTTGTTAGAGCATGTGTACATATTTGCAACAATCAACAATTTCGTGGTAGGAATGTAAGAGTAATAATTTATTGCGTGTTAAAGTTATTTTTTCCATTAAGAGAATTACTTTCTCTTCTAAGATCACGTGATACTTGTATGCTTGCTGAAAATGGTCTGAATATTAAAAAAAATTTAGTTTGTAATAGACGAGAAAAAAATGAGTTATAGTTTGTTGTATTTCGTTAAGTGTTTTTAAAAGTTTTTTTATATACAAGTATATTTCCATGTTTAAATTAACAAAACGCCAATGTGTTACAAGAATATTTCAGGATTATTTGTGGATTTTAGAATTTTTAAACAATAGTCAATTGTATTTCAGATATTAAAAATAAACATTTGTTGTCAAGGTTACAAGTTTGTCTGTATAATGGACTAAATTCATGACTGTCACGTGATAATATAAACACGTGTTCTACATTGAATTCAAAACGGACAATAAACCAGCTCGTACTTTTTATTCTATTTGTAAAACTTAGGTAAAATTTCAAATTGCATAATTGGGTAAAGATGCTCAAGAGTTATAAAAAGAAATTTCTGCAAAAAGATTTTTAAATTGAAGGAAAAAAAAGTCTTGTTTTATACATGTACTTTTAAATAAAGTGACAAATATTAATTTTTTTTAAAAAAAAGTTTCTGTAAAAAGCGTAATTTGGCGACAACGAAGTGTATGATCTGTGATTTGCTGAAAATAGATAATTGCATTTATCGTGACTATGACGTCAGATGTGTTTTTGAACTTGATTGGCTAAAAACACATGGGTTAAATTATCATGTGATTATGACGTCACATGAATTTAGTCCATTATACTATCAAGCATTTCTATTGGGTCAAATTCATGTGACGTCATGATAAATGGAAATATGAGTTGCCAGCCAATCAGTTCCTGCACTTAACTGCAGTAAACTTCTGCTTTTTGCAAAAACTTTCTTTCAAAAACTACATATTTGGCAACAATAATAACGCACATAGGTAAAAAAAAAAGGTGCACTTGATTCAAAAGTGCAAGTAAAAGATTTTTTGTTTCTTACGTATTATCGCAACAATCTCCAACTCTATTAATGACTCGCCAAGTTGGCAACCCCGATTTCCCATGCGTTGTACGCGCTGAATTGGCAAACAGATGCTGCGTTTCACGTAATGTCGCCAATAGGTTGCGGTAATACGTAAGTACCAATTTTTTAAAAAATATAAATATATTTTTTTTGTTGCAAAATCAATATATTTGAACATTTTTAAGTTCTTTTAAATTTGATGTATCTAATTTTTGCGAGCAGAATCTAATGTCAATTTTGAATTAAATGGAGGATACATGATTATATTTATCATGCAATCACATATTAACCGTCGTGAATTGGCCCATTAAATAGGTTAATTGATAATTTGTATTTGTTTACAGCATTATCGAATCATAACATCTTTATACATATTTAAAAAGAATTTTTAGATATGTATAAAGAACTTTATACATATTAACTCCAAGAATTTTTTTAGTCCAAACATGCTTTTTCCTTTTTTTTAATAAATTCATTTAATTCTATACTTAAAGATTCGAAGTTTCAAATTCATTAAGAGAAAATGTGAATTTTTCTGTTCTTATTTATAAAATATATATATACATGGTAATGATTGTTTAAGGAAGTTTTTTTTTCTAAAAATTTCATTAATAATTTTTTTTATAGTTGGTATTTCATTAAAACATTTTAATCAATTTAACTGAGAAATAATTTTTAAGCCTAAACTGTCACCCACATATGGTAAAAGTGTCCCAGAGGAATTTTAATAGAATGCACGCACATGAATAGCAAATAAATGAAGTCACACAACCGTTTAAAATAAATAAATCAAATTGACATCTTTCAAATGAAACTTAACTCAGCCAAAACCGCGCTAAAATGAATAATAAATTATGAAGGAAGAAGAGTTTTAACAAAGGAAACCGAAAAAGTTGGCAGGTCGCCAATAAACTAAGTTGTTGCGCTGACATTTGAAGCCTGTTACAGCTCGATATTTTCGTAAATGATTTAAGAAGCTTTTCGTTTAATTATATTAATGAATATTTTAAAATAATCAATAATTACACACAATGAATTATTTTGATATCACGAAAAATATCTTTTCATCAATTATTCTTAAGAAAGTGCATTAACTAAGCAAATAAATTTTACTTCAATGAGAAAACTATGTGTTACATTGGAAATATTATTAGAAAGGGTAAAATTGGTGGAATCACTTAAATTTTAGCAGGTATTTTAAGAACGAAACATTATTTTCGTTGCATAAAATAATCTAAATGAAAATAACGTTTGTAAAATTTCTACCATTATAATATGATCAAACATTTTAATGATGAAAGAAAAATAAAGTAAGGCTTGCAACCATTACAAAAGTTAAAACTTTTAATAAAAAATCAGGCATTAGACATAAGATTAGATGGAAATTCCACTAAATGTTAAACATGGTATGTTTCCTACATCCCCCCCCCCATTTGAATGAAATTTTTTAACATGTTTGAGACACACGTTTTTCTATATATATGCACTATATTTCATTCTTTTTTGTCACATATTAGTCTGTTTTATGTTTATTGTTATGTATATTTTAAGTATAATTAATTATTACTGTTTCTATTACTTATTATTCCTATTTTGTTTTTTCTATTGTAAAAACATTGCCATTTTCTTAACTTTAGAGATAATCAACATATTATCGTATCAGTCAATAAGAAAATACAATAAAAAAATTCACTTACAGTGAAAACCTAGTAAATTTATACACACATTTCAACAAAAATAATAAGCATGGATAAAACTTCAATACTGTAGGCACTAATATAGTTTACAACAAATATATACAATTATTTTCTTAAATTTAAAGAGAAGGAATTCTCACCCATAATCTGTTGATGTATATGGCAAATAAAAGAAATTGAATAAAAGTATGAGCATTAGAAAGCCTCCAAAACCACATCAAAATCCACGTAATTGAAGAACGCAGAACGTCATTTTGAGCAGCCTATATTGAATTGAAATACAACATATATAAGACCACATAGTAATTCTATAAAAAACTGCATTTTACTTGTGTATTTAAAATATTTTCATTTAATATAATCCACATAATCAGAATCCTTGTTATTAATATAATTCAATAGTAATATTTTACCTATTTTGATTTTAAATAATATACAATATGTTTGCAGTTATCACACAAGGTTTTATATAAAGTTTGGCTACAATGGAAACCATTGGCGTAACGGAGAATATTATGGTCCCCCTGCAAAGTCAGATTTTGCCTTTAATATTTTAAAAATTGGTTAAATACGTACTTGACGTCAGTTCGACTTTGGGCCCACCACCGCGCAATGCGGGGGTTCACGTTACTCCACTGATGGAGACAATATTGTAATAAATGGATCAAGTCAATGGCATAACGGTGCATATTAGGGTCCCCTGCAAAGTCAGATTTCGGGCTCCAAGCTGGATCCTTACAAAGGATTGCAACGCCATAACCTTTGGGCCCCCTAGAGTCCTGCCCCTCCCCTGCGATGCGGGGGTGTATGTTAAGCCACTGGAGCAAGTAATGTTTCAATACAAATTTTTCAAATAGTGTTATGACAAATATTTCATTTTGAAAAATGCTTTTTTCTATTGAAAATGTACATGATTATTAATGTGTAACTGTCTAATATTAAACTATGTTATTTTAAATATGAACTCTTTTTCAGGCAGAAAAATATCTCAATACTGATTCCTACTTAGACTTCTACTTTCTTTTTTTTTAGGATTTCTGATCAGAAAAGATCTTTTTTTACAACTGAAAGTTCTTGTGTGTGTGTGCTTTATCCTGAATTCAAAAATTTCTTTTGCTAAGCAATTTTTTGCAAACACTTTTGGTGGTTATAGATGTGCTATCCCATTGATTGATCTCCAATTTTCCCTGCAATCCACCCATTCAAAATTTTAAAAAATGATCTTTGATACTATATTCTTCAAATCCATTTCTCTGAAGTATTTGAGATAAATATCCCCAGAAAGGTACAGAAATAAAAATATATAAAAGATGTCTTAAAAAATGGTTTTGCAACCTTACCTGAAAATAGTTTTACAATCTTTTTTGATCACACATCCCCCCCCTATACCACGGAAATATATAGCTCTTTTTTTTTTATTTCATCTTTTTTATTTATTTTTTGTTGTCCTTTATTTTGTCAAAAAACAAATCAAGAATATCAACATGAAAATCAGAAACACATTGACATGAATATAAAAAACATCTTGTACAGTTTTTAATACAAGTTTTTTTACTTTAAATTCTAAACAGATTTCACACAATGCAGATAAAGAACTTATTATATTATCATGAAAATTATCGTTATACTATTTTGACATGCAACAATAACTGAACAATTGAAACAACAGAAAATACAAAATAACCCCATTTTTAATTTTCAACGATGCATCTTTTTTCCTACGTCATGTGACATGCGACGCCGACCGCGCGCGCGCAAACGGGCATTAAAGTGAAAAACGTGACGTTGACCAAGAAGGAATCAGCATAATATTCTGACAACATCATATATATTACTTCATTATTCCTTTCAGTTTGATCCTATCCTTTTTTATTTCAGTACATAATGCGACCCACATTTCATCTCTTTGATATAAATGCATTTTTACTGTAAAAAGTTAAAACGATAATTTGCTTATTTATTGCGTTTTTCCAATTTTCAAGAACGCAGCGTGGTGAATGAGAGAATAAGGTGCATTAAATCACAATATCAGAAGTTTCCGGATATTTCTTTCTACCTGAAACTGGATTCAGAAAACGAGGAATGTTCTCTAACATTTAGTGAAAATAGTTTTAAATATAAAAGAGAATGTAAAAAATTTTAATGTATCATAAATGAAAATCAAATAAGTCTCAAAAAGTAATTTGTAAACAAAAATTTATAAGAAAAAAACGCTATTTAAAATTTAATCTTAAGATTTTCAGGAATATATCCAAATTGTCTTTTGTATGAGAAATGAAATGGACTCCTTACATGCCTATGTATAAAAAAGCGTAATGATTTTGATTAAACACCTGTCGACTATCAATACTTGTGTAGTTTTTTCAATTTTATTAACAGTTATTAAACCTAAATTTTAAAGGTTTTTTTGTCTTGTGATACTCTTCCCTGCGAGCCTAAAGGTGTAGGAGGATTGGAAAGAACACTAACCAAAGTTCAAGAAAATAATCTAATTTATTCACAATATTAATCACCACACTAAAACAATCGATACAACTAACAGATGCCCTCAAATAATCACTATGTAGACAATAAACGAGGTAAGCGAGATATAAGAAAGCTTAAAAAAACCACACTTACTCAAGGCGATCATTTTGACTTCTTGTCTATTTAATCTGGATTTAATCTCAGTGACAATTCGTCACCTTAAGTAATTCAATTAGCAAATATTAAATATCCGCGATTTACCTTCAATTTGATTAATATCTGCTCTGATAGCAGATTAGCCTATCTCTCTCCTATCTCTAAAAACCTAGACTATATATAGTAGTCTAAATTAACATAATTATGTTCTCTTCTTCGAAGTGGGGTTTTATTATAAAATAATTTTCAAAGACCAGAAATTCCCCAAAAGGATTATTAGTAGAAGGAGCCTAGAAATAGAACCGTCACAGACTTATAGATAAATGTCAAGAAAGCATTATAAATTTCACTCAATATCAAATACTAAATGTTGCAATTAATAATTGGTCCCTATTTGTTTTAAAAACAGGAAACAAATAGAAAAATTTCTTTCAATAAAAAAAAAAATCACTTCACTACACATATTATGCTTTTACTTAACAAGCATTTTTTCAAAGTTGACTATTCTTTAAAATAGTTTTCGCGCCCATGTTGCAAGATAAAAATCTTGTTACGCGTACTTAGGATAAAAGCACGGTGTTAATAAAATATTCAATGTACTATTCCGTCCTCAAATTGATTTTTTCAAAAATAAGGTCACGTCATGATATTTTAAAATAAATCTATTTTGAAGAAAATTTATATTCTGTACATAATTTCATAGAAAAACCATTCCAGTTTCTGAGAAATGGCCTTTGAAAATTATTTTACAAGACAAAAGACTTTTTCTATAAGTCAATGCAAGCAACGAATACACAATTCATACATTTTGAAATTATAATGCTGTAAGCGTACTCGGAACGACAGCATGAACAAAAGAAAAATTATACATAATTTTTTATTTAACTGTTTGATATTCTTTCGGCATAACGTAATATATAGAAGAAATAAAATTTAGGTCATAAAAGAGAAAATTTATCACTCGCAATTATACTTTTTTAAATAGAACTCTGTTTTTAAAAGTTTATGTTAAATTACTCATGCTAAAAAATTTTCCCACTTAAACTTTTTTTTTTTAGAAATTTTTTTTATGTTTTTCAGATAAATGTGAAAAATAAATTTGTGTGTGTGTGTGATATGTGCACAAAATTCATGCAATAAATGAGAACTTTTGTTAATTTTTTCAAACGTTTGAATGATTCTCCCTTTAGTTTTTGAATACATATTTTTCTTTAACTTTTGTATTAATGAGATATGACTCTCAATTCTTTCACAATGTGCACAAATATTATAATATTATAATAAATGAATGGATGAATATATATATATCTCATCTTCCAAATTATAAAGTTTTTTATTCGGTCTTTGTAGGACTAAGTATCTCTAACAGTGTGAAGACATCAATTAAGCAGAACAAGAAGCATCCTACTGTGGTCACGCAACTAAATTCTCGCCAACTACGAAGGTTAAAAATGTAATGTAGAGAAAATATCAAAAAAGGCAGCACGTGAGAAAATAATGTTAAAAATTGATATAATTTGTTGGACTCTTTATTATTTGAAATTATGGTCGGAGTGTCGCTGGTTCGAGCCCTGGTGTCACTAAAGACCCACCGCGTAAAAAGGGCCGATGCACTTTAAATCTGTCGAGTTTCAATGTCCTGAAGTTGGTGTAGTGTGGCAGTTAGACGACAGTAATGACAGCTCAGGTGTCGTTCTTGTCATTTGACCGAGGCTCAACATTACGAAGTCCGTCGCCAATAGCCCTCGTGATGCTTTATAGAACTCCGTTGATAAAACTATCACTCACTCTTCCATATTGGTTATTAAATATATAATTTCACACTTAGTGGTATGAATAATTTATGAAGAATATGCAAAAATAAACGTATAATTATACATTTTTCCATTTATTTTTCTTCAGATTTTAATAAATTGGTTTATATTTTTTAATCTCTTTAAATATGGCAAGAAAAATTTAAGACTGTGCATTGAAATGTTATAAAGTTATAATAATAAATAAAAAAGGTGAAAAAATCTAATGTTTTCATTATCCAGAATTTTTACTCAGTATTCCGTAGAAAAATGTTCTTCCATTAAACTAACCATTTGTTTTGTAACAATAATGTAAATAAAATGCACAGTAAAGATTAACGTACTCTTTCGATTGATCCTAAGCCAGAGGCGTAACGAAGAATACTAGCCCCACGCCCCTCGCAAAATCAGGTTTTGGGCCCCAAGCCCAAACACGAATTTGGCGTCAGTCAGGCTTTGGGAACCCTAGAACACCTGGGCCTCCCGCAATGCGGGGGTATTCGTTACGCCACTGTCCATACCACCCCCCTCCACGAATTCAGTGCTTCCCTACCTTTTTATCGCCTTGTACCGGTCAACGTTTGATAATTTTACAGCGGCCCACTTAAGGCGGGACTTTGATTGTTTATATCTTAGATTACTTCGATTCAATAATTTTAATTGAATTATATCTAAATATGCCTTCAGAATAAAATACAGTTGGAACAAAAAATCGAACATAAAGTGTTTTAACATGAAATAATAAGTAATTTCCATAAAAAAGTCGCAAAAACCCGAGAGAAATAAATGCACCACATTAAATAAAATGAAAATAATTAATGTTCCTTGTGGCAGCCCAGCACTATTTGATTCACTGACTGGTATCAGTCCACGGCCCGGGCATACACTAATTAATACAACGGGAGGAAAAAATTGTCTTCCTATAAACCTGCACTCAATTTTTAAAAAATTACAGAACTATTGTATCAAGCCGTAAATCCTTTTCAGTTTTTTTTATGCGCAAACACTTCATACTCTAATGATTTGTTTATCTTTTATGTCACAAAACTTTTCAACATCGCATACAGAAAACACTCATTCGTCGTCAAAAATCCGTCTATCCAAGAGAGCAACTTACTGTTTGGGCTTCAGAAGGAGCGCTAGTTTCTAGTAAATTATGGTAAGCGTTGATGTAATGGTCCCAGAAAAAAGCACCGATTGCCATTTGCAAGCCAAAGCAGAGAACAACATAAAACACTCGTCTCTGCGTGTTGGCGTTGGAGACGATGTTATTTTGGGGACTTCCGCCATTCGAATTGCCATCTTTGCACTCTTTGCAAGTATCGTTTGTACTGAGTGGTAAGTATTTATGCTTGGGCACCACAGTGCGCAGATACTGAAAGCAACCTGTAAAAATAATTTTTTTAAAATAATTAACTGTATTGTAATATATATCGCAAGTGCAATTAAAGTTTTTTAAGTAATGCATTTTTAGTACACTCTGAACAATCTAATACAGTTTATTATTCGAAATAAGCAATTATTTTCCAAATTTATTATAAGCTAGTCAATAACTTTCGAAAAAATGAACTGAATCAAGATCAGACAAGTTTATTAATCTTGAAAATCCAAATAAAGGTATCTGACTACGTTTGGAGCAATGACTTTGCAAAAGCGTATAACTGAATATTTATTTATTTATTATTTTTTTATGTTTAGTGCCACTTGAATTGGAATATACACATAGTATTGTCTTAAAAATATTAATCGAAAAACTTTTATTTAAATACATCTTTTTTTTTTCTTTTTTTTGGGAAAAAAAGGAAGAAAAAAATAAAAATATTTTCAAATTACTCTCCTTTTTTGAAAAATGTTTTTATGATAGTATTTTCCCTCATTTAGCTGACACTTCTATACAGGATCTGAGCCAGGATATTTTAAATATATAATTTATAGGAATGAATTTATCCATATTTTAATATCTATCAGATTAAATAAATTTTAACAAAAAAAACTGTTCTCAATTTAGTGGATAATAACTCTAAAAATAATATAAATGTTTCAAAAATCATTAACTCAAGCTTTGTATAAACGTTAGAGCAAAATTTAGACTAATTATTACTAATTCAGAAGCTTTTTTCATAAAAGGATACAGCTTCGAAAATATGTCATTCTCATTGAAATTTCACATTATTTTTTCTGTTACTCTCAAAATAATAACCGGTGTTTTTTCTAAAAAAATTTCTTTGCTCTAGTATTTTAAAATACAGTAGAACGTCGTTTATCCGAACGTTTATTAACCGGAGCGTCAAATATCCGAACCAAAGTCCGGATACGTTTTCGAACATTGCAATGATCAACATTTGTTTCCTGTGAGGCCAAAAGTGACGGAAAAACCCAAGGTGAGGGATATTTGGGAAATTTCAGCTGTGTGATTTGGTAAACATCTGCGCGGAATATTAGGTCAGTTTGTTTCCAAGCGAGGGGATGTATACGTGCTCTTTTGTTGAGTTTTATTGATGTAGAAACCTGGATGGTATTCGATGCAGAAGACTGGATTTCAAATGCTAAATGATGATGAGATCGTGACTTCCGTGCAAGAAGAATCCGACCCTGCCGACGATGAAACGGATGAAGACAAGGACCACAACAACTAAAGTAGCAAGGATCCATCAAATGCTGACGCGTTTCTGCGTTAAAGACAGCTATGGAGAGGTACGAACAACAATCAGAGTCCTTTCCTACTCAACTACTACTGCTCAAGAGAATTAGAAACCTTGCAGTGAAAAAACGGAGGTGTACAATGGAACAGCGAAAAATAAGTGATTATTTTCCACAATCAAGGTAAAATTACTACATTTTGCACCTATTTGGCTTTTTTTTCAAGCACGATTGCCGCATGTGATGATTTTCAATATTTGTATAAAATCCAATATTATCCATGGATCGCATTTGGTTTTCGGTCATCCGAACAATCGCGTATCCAAACGGTGTCCGGTCCCAATTAATTCGGAAAAACGACGTTCTACTGTATGAGTATAAATCTCCTTTTAAATTATGTATTTCAAAACCCTAGTTCAGTCTCTGTATAAAATACTCATTCAGCAATAAATATAAAAAATTATTATTATTATAGACTTACAACCCAAAATAGACTTTCGTTTAAAAAGCCAGGACAATAGCCAAAAATTTACAAGAGAATCATTCATTTATTATTTTCTAAAAATAAGGTACTAATTCAATTTTTTCACGAAAATGCATTTAAATCCGTTGTTTATACAAAACAATCTATTTTACAATGATAAGTAATGCAATATCTAGAATAATATGTTTTAGTTACATTGACCCATAAGTTTTTAGATACCAAATCAAATGAAAAATTCTCAGATAAATTTGGAGATAAATTCAACATCAATGAATTCTGGAACATTAGACCGAGGATCTATTTTTATCAACTCGACAATTTCTGATAATTTCTAAAATTGAGTACTATATTATCTTGAAGTATTGCTGTGTAGTATTATCTTGTTAAGGTAATTTTTTTTTTAAAAATGGATACATCAAATTTTGAGAAAAGAAATATTTTCTTACGATGATTTTGTATATATTTAACTAACTAATACCAGTCACTAAAAAGCCCAAGTCCTGCTACAGTTCATGTTTGTGTAAAAACGCATGTTCATTGATTTGACCTAGATGTTTCTGTCGATAAAATGGGATTAAAAACAACAACACTAAAAAGCTGATCGAAGTTTTATCTTCGAAGTTATACATAAGGTAATCATTGAACATTAAGTTACATGTGTGTTGTAAGTTACATGTGTGTTGTGTGTGTGTAAATTAGTGATAAAGAATGTAATTGAAGGAGTGAGAGTGTAATTGAAGGAGTGAGAGTGTAAAAGAAGGAGTGAGAGTGTAAGTGAATGATGAGGGCGTAAATGAAGGAGTGAGAGTGTAACGAAGGAGTGAGAGTGTAACGAAGGAGTGAGAGTGTAACGAAGGAGTGAGAGTGTAAGTGAAAGAGTGAGAGTGAAATTGATAGATGAGGCCGTAAATGAAGGAGTGAGAGTGTAACGAAGGAGTGAGAGTGTAAATGAAGGAGTGAGAGTGTAAGTGAAGGAGTGAGAGTGTAAGTGAAGGATGAGGGCGTAAATGAAGGAGTGAGTGTGTAAATGAAGGAGTGAGAGTGTAAATGAACCAGTGAGAGTGTAACGAAGGAGTGAGAGCGTAAATGAAGGAGTGAGAGTGTAACGAAGGAGTGAGAGTGTAAATGAAGGAGTGAGAGTGTAAGTGAAGGATGAGGGCGTAAATAAAGGAGTGAGAGTGTAAATGAAGGAGTGAGAGTGTAAAAGAAGGAGTGAGAGTGTAAGTGAAGGATGAGGGCGTAAATGAAGGAGTGAGTGTGTAAATGAAGGAGTGAGAGTGTAAATGAACCAGTGAGAGTGTAACGAAGGAGTGAGAGCGTAAATGAAGGAGTGAGAGTGTAACGAAGGAGTGAGAGTGTAAATGAAGGAGTGAGAGTGTAACGAAGGAGTGAGAGCGTAAATGAAGGAGTGAGAGTGTGAGGAAAGGAGTGAGAGTGTGAGGAAAGGAGTGAGAGTGTAAGGAAAGGAGTGAGAGTGTAAGGAAAGGAGTGAGAGTGTAAGGAAAGGAGTGAGAGTGTAAGGAAAGGAGTGAGAGTGTAAGGAAAGGAGTGAGAGTGTAAGGAAAGGAGTGAGAGTGTAAGGAAAGGAGTGAGAGTGTAAGGAAAGGAGTGAGAGTGTAAGGAAAGGAGTGAGAGTGTAAGGAAAGGAGTGAGAGTGTAAGGAAAGGAGTGAGAGTGTAAGGAAAGGAGTGAGAGTGTGAGAAAGCTATAGTGTGATTGTGAGGGAGTGAGAGCGTAAGCGAGTGACACAACACAAAATTAAAAACTCACCAATAAGAAAAGCTGCAAATCCCAAAGCATCTGCAACTCCATCCACAACATACCCGCTCGTATTCCTCAGAGACACATGCTGTACCATGCCTATGCGGCATCTTGCTACAATGCCATCCAAGGCATCACACCAGGTGCGCATTTGGAAGAGAAAGATCGCCAAACAATGGTAGATTCTGGCATCAAAACACATACATTTGGCCGCCCCCACGGCGAATAGAATGCCAATGAAACTTACCATGTTGGGAGTGATGAAGTAGAACACTGTACTGAATTTCGTGACCTGAAAAGAAAAATCTTTTTAATAGAATTCAATATTTAACGCTGAAGAAAATTAAAATAGCATCAATATGAACTACAAAAAAAATTATATTAATTTAAAAAATGAATTACACATTTACAGACCATAGTGATGTTTTTTAAACCTCAAAGCTGAACCAAATACTTGTGAGTTCTTTATAAATTTCGCAAGTTACTCGTATACGAAGACAAAATAATGTCCTATAATTGCTTCAGAGCCTCATGTTTCAGCTTAGTCAGCCTCGTAAATAATATCAGAAAAAACAAAAAATAGCGATTATAATGTAAAATTTGTAAGCACTCAAAAATTAAAACCGGTTGCATAGATGTTAATGAGAAAAATCCCTATGCGACTCATTTTTTCCACGCGTGAAATTTATTTCTTCTCTTGGAGTGATTAAATTCAATATTAAGATTTTTAAAAATTGAAGAATCATTCTACAGAGGATGAGAGTTTTTAATGTTGAAATACATATGTTAAACAAATATAAAAACTTCATATGTGTTAGCCGTTACTTGCCCATTTTACTGCGCATTCTGTTGCATGACTATGCATTGTTTTTAAGTTATTAATATCTAATTACCAGCATTAATCTTTCGATCGATCTCGCACTTATCGCACCTCTACTCGACAAAAGAAACATGTGTGTCAAATTTAAAGTCTGCCATTCTAATAGTTCCGGAGATTTCTTGTTGAGTGTGAGAGTCACTTATATATATATATATATATATATATATATATGTAAGGATAATTAAATCCCTAAACCACTTTTAACTTTTATATTCCTGTAACATCTTCAAGTATTAAATTTATTATCCAGTTCGGTAATGAAGAACACATGGCCCTAAACAGAACTTTGCCGCTCCGACCATTAATTTTTATTACCTCGTATGTCATGCTTAACTTTCAAATATACCTCTTCAATAAGAAGTGTACTTGAAAGACATCTGGCTTTTGAGTGGCCGCCGACTCTGATACTTAGCACGTGTTCGTTTTTCTCTCTTAGAAGTAGATCCAAAATTGCGTTAGCTGAATAAAGTCAGTTAAAATAAAATGCCTTGGTGTTGACTAGGAAAGCACGATATATATATATATATATATATATATATATATATATATATATATATTACAAAAATATACAAAAAGTTATAAAACTAAGATAACTACAGTCATGATAGAATAGTCTTAGCCACAGTTGAACTAGAGTAAATTCCTAGCCTTAGGAACCAGGGTTGCAGGTTTAAACAAAGTTTTTCGGTCAGCCAACCTTCACCTGCCTATTAATGAATAACAATAATATATATATATATATATAATAGTAATTCATTAATCCAAAGTTTAAAAATAAGTATAATTCAGATTTCTATATATAAAGCGTCCACCCGCGAATTTTATGCATAATAGACGTTAAAAATTAAATTTTGTTAAATCAAAAATAAAATATATGAAAGCTATTATTCGGTATATTTCAAAGAAATGTTTCGAGAAATCAGCTCTGGTGAATTGAGGTTTTCCGAGAAATGTAAGAAATATCAGCTAAGAATATGGCAGGACAAAAAGAAAACTTCGCCGCTTGCGTGAAAACGCTTGACAAACCCTCTTCTCAAAAAAGCTCAGTGAATGCAGGTTACTTATTTCGAACAATGAGTTCGAAGACTTGGTTGCTTGCCAAAGGACTTTTAGGAAGTTATTTGAAATCTGTCACACCTCATATAATATAAGAGTTTTTTATATACAGCCATCTCTTAAATAATTCATTAAATTCTATATACATATTCATCAGAACCTCCACACTAAAATCCAGACAAATGTTGAGTTCTTTTTGGAATCGAATATAAGAAATAAATCAATTTGCGGTATTAAACCATGCAGAAATTTATGAAAATACTTTTGTGTAATTCAAACACAGATTCGAAAATAGCATCTTCATATTTATTTTACATAATTGTTTGTTTATGATGATAGTAATAAATCATTACAATAATGTTGCATGTAATTCATACAACTTAAAAATATAAGAAATATTAAATGACATGCATTGAACCTTTTCTTAGGAAATTGTTTACAACAATCCTAACAAAAAACATGAATTATAAATTATATGCAAGTATCTAAGCTAATTATTTCAAGTAAGTTTTTAAAATATTTTTTTACTCATTTTCGGGAAAATTTCATACTTATTTCAGTTTCTCATACTACTTAAATATTCAATTTTTGCAATAATATGCTCAATATTATCAATTACATTCTAAAATAATTAGCAATTTCTTCGTTTGATTGTTTTGATAAAATGTAAAATAGAAACAGAAGAGTTGAAATTAGTGAGTTAGAAGAAAAGAGAGAAGCGAGAAAATTCAAGGGCACTTAAACTAACAGTAATAAGTTAGCTTTCCTTAAAAATATTTCTCGTTCAATCGTAGGTATTTTCTTATTAGATTAATAATTTTTTACTTGATTTCGAGCTATTTAAAAATTTTAGTTTTTTTTAATTTAACCACACAGTGATTTTTGTTATGCGATTATATTTCAGAAGGTTGTTATAATTAAATTTTAGCAGGTGCAACTGGAAAAAAAGAGAAAATGTGTTTCAACGTTTTTAATTAAAAACAAAATCGATAATTCATATTTGTTTTTGTGATTATTTTTTATTACTTTTCAATTATTTTTTGTTCACTGGTTTTTCTAAATAAAAAAAAAATCCTTAAAAAAGAGAAAAAAATTTATTTAAAAATTATTTAACATAAATTTTCACTGTATATCAGAATGGAAGACAATATGTATCACATACATGAAAATTTCTAATTCATATAAACAAAGTCAAAACCACACAGAATTAAAAGCTTTGAGATGAATCCTATATATGCTTTCCGTCCGCTGAAACAACCCAAAAAAGATATCTTTACGGTATCTATATAGGTTTTTGTGCTATCCTCTTTGTTGCAGCTCCCCACCAGGTGACGCTACAGCATATTAATTTCTGCGCCGTTCAATCAATCGTTAAGTTGCCAACGTGGTCGCCAAAACTGATACCAACTTGGCACTACCACCAACATTTTTCTACGTTTCCATTGAATCGCCATTATAATGGAAGGAACGGTGCTGTTTGCGAATATTATAATTTTAACAAAAAATAAATGCAACAGAAAGTAATATTAACGTATTACATATCCTGATATAAGTTATTTACACTATTTTAAACGTTCATTACACACAATTTGTAGCAATGTTTTACTTTTGCTGAGCAGACATCAGCTTAGGAAGGTATTTTCCAAAATCGACCCACAAGAGAGTTAAGGGATGTTATAAATATTAAAAAAAAATCCTTTTTATCAGCTATTAGACCTTCAGACTTAAAATTTAACAAATATGGTTTTTTTGTTCAGCTATGCAAAAAGCCTTCTTTTTTCTTGGTTAATTTGCAATTTACGTAAAATTAATTTTCAATTCACCCGTGCAAAGAACGGGTATACCAACTAGTCTTAATAAATATTGAAAAATAACTTTTAAACCACAGATACTTCTAATATATTTATAAACAATAAATAGATAAAAACCGATGGAACTAACTGCATAAAAAGAGATTATACGAATAATATACGTGTATATCTATTTTCCCAAATACCAAATTTAACACATTTTCCATGTGTATTTCAAAATTTTCACAATAATCTAATGTTATGTATGTACACAAATTCAATATTAAAAAAAACACTTCAACCCAAAAATTTAAAAATGTAAGTTCATGTACTTTATTTTACAATTGCTTAGAAGTGTACTTTTTTTTTCAAGGTTACATAGCGCAGACAATCAACTGCCAACTTCCATAGTTCACATATAGATATCAGTAGTTATCTCTAGTTCCGAGTGATTACCTTAACGTTTCTTTGCCAAGGTGGATGAAGTCCAAAAGCGGGGACTACGTTGTTAGTTTATGCATTTCTTTTCGTACTTTCATGAATTAAATTATTTAAAATACAGGATTCAGATAGATATTCATGATTTTACTTTTATCAGAGTTAAAGTACATATATTCTCTCTCAAAGGCGGAATCTATTTTTATCCAGAATATGAAATTTCAAAAGATAAAATTTAACTATGGTAAATATACAAAGCATAAAGACAAATCATATTGATTTTGCGATGTATTCGAAAACATACGAGAAAGATTTCAGAAATTTCTACGCAGAGGTTCTATTCACAAAATATAAAAAAAAGAACAATAAAATTAAATTTTTCTTGGCTTTAAGAAAATTGTACATTTTTTCCCCCCTTTCTTTTCTTTGCAAAGCCCTCCATTCGATTTGTTTTACTTATCGAATAAGCCAAAGAAAAAAAATTACTACATTTTTACTCCCGAAAATTAAAAATTGAAATAATATTAACTGCTAATATAAAAAAAATACTCAAATTAAATATGCAATTAAAATTAGAGAAAAATCAACCCCGAAAAAGAAGAAGAATTTAAGTCAGATAAATATGTATTCAGAAAAAAAAGCTCTATTTTTTATTTGAATTAAATTATTTAATGAATCTTGAAAATTAAATAATGTATAGATACTTCATCTAATATTAAAAGAATTATTCAGAGCAAAGAAAATTAATTAGCCATCCTCTATCCCTTTAATTGATTAAACCTCCTCATATTAGAAACCTAATAATTAAAAATTGATGAGTAGTAAGACCTGAATTGATTAATTCAGTTACTGTCGTTATTCATTAACCATTATGTCTAGGATCGTGATTAATTAAATATTTACTATTAACAGCCCATTATAATAATGGTCTGACGTTACAATAAAAAATCACGCTTGCAAAAATTATCATCACATATATCAAAATCTTCCATTTGATATGATAAATTTATTAAATCATTTAAGGGCTTAAATCAAAAGCTATTACTATACCTAATAGCTCAACATCAATAAACGTTCTTACGCTGACCCTCTAATGAACATCAATTTGATACAGCTTGAGAGCATTTGAAATAATTAACGTGAAAGAGAATGAAAATAAATCTTAAAATGTATATTGTTTTTACGCTATGTCTAATGCAGCAGATATCTTGAGAAAGCAATACGTGTTTAACATGGATTATACTTTGAATTCTCGTCTATCTAGAGCACGGATACTCAACCTTTTTTCCACATACATATGACAACTTTCTCACACGGGACACAACATGATGTTTAATTGGGGGGGGGGGGGCGCTATAAGATCAATGAGATTTAAAGTGCGGAAAATTGATCAAAATAATAAAACTCATAATTTTGGATTTTATTTTAAAACTACATTAAACTCTATCAAACTCAACTCACGAAAAACTGTTTTTTTGCATTTTCTACCCTGTATGGGGTAATTTCGATTTCCTTTCAACCGATCCCAAGCCCCACCACACTAAAAATATTTTGTTACTGTTGCAAATATTTTTTTAAGAAAGCTAATTTATCTCGTCTTGAAATAAATCTTCAATTAAAAGAGCCTCTGAAAGCTTTGTGCTTAGTGATATAGTGACGAATAAAATTTAATTTTTTAAACGTAACATTTCCACGACAAATCAAACAAGTAGTTGATCCATGTTTGTTTTTCTCTATGAAATAGTCAAGATCCAATTGTCTTGAAACAACATATATTTTTAAGATATTTTTGGCTTGGAAAACATGAGGGCTAATTAAAAATTAATTTCATTACTCCACTGTTATTTGTTATCCCTAACAGTTAAAATTACAAAAAGAAAAAAGTTATCTCGCAATTCGTACCAGCACAGATAGAATTTCTCGCTAAATTTTAATGCATTGTTCTTGAATAACAGAATTTGTCAGTTCAACGGGCCATGACCAGGCTACATGCCGCCCGCAGGTTGAGTATCGCTGATCTAGAGTAACATGAGGGTCACATACTTTCGGCATTATCTGGATAAGATCAACATTAGAGCAGCGAAATTTTCTTATATTTTCCAACACTACATAAACTATAAATTTTCGTTGGTTCATGAGGAACACTGACCTCAGAAAAGCGATCAGAATGCCTACTATTAAAAAAAAGTGACAATACTCAAAATTCAACAGTATTGAAAAGTCCATCCCAGATCTAACTTCGATAGATGCAAAATTTTAACTAAAATTTAAATCTTAATTGAAATGTTTAATTCTCACAAAATTATATTTTATGTTAAAATTCTATTTAGTTTTTTCCATTTTCTGATTTCGCTGAGAGGAAAATTTGCTCTGGCAGCTTCTCAAACTGGCCGTTTTAGACGACCAATCAGATTGCTTCCTATCATTTTTAAGATTGCTCTCAAAAAATTTCAAAATTTTTAACTCTGAGATTCAGATTAGTTGGGTTAAGCCCCACCCTTCACTCGAACTCTCTGTACACCATCTTTTTACGTATTTTTGAACTTTTCTACCAATTTTATGGTTAGCTTTATTTGATTAAAAATTTTGATTTATTATATTATTTATACTTTGGCAATATATTTTCACACCTAAAAGTAATTTTCAGTAGGAGGGCAACAGCAAAGCTATCACAATGAATTCAAATTGAATTATAGAAGATTAAAGACTGATAGGTGTAAGTACTCGAAATTATCTCCAAACGAATATCATTTGTAAAAATCCGTTACACAAAGTGTAAGGATATTTAATATTGGTAATTTGGAAGAGCATACTTAAAATTTTTTTTGGTACCACATTGGAATAAGATACCTAACAGAATATTATCATGATATCCTGCAAAAACAATTTTGAAAGAAACAGATGAAACTAGTTTTTTATAGCAATATAGTTTAAAATATGTCTCGCCCCCCCCCAGCAGTTCTGAACGTTTTGGCTGGCACATATCAACATCTACAAACAGTGGTGTAACGGAGAATATTAGGGCCCCCACCCCCTGCAAAGTTAGATTTTGACTTTAATATTTTATTAATTGATTAATTACGTACTTGGCGTCAGTCAGGCTTTGATTCGAGGGTGTACGTTACGCTACTGTCTACAAAGTACGTTAATTCTTAACTATTTATCACAAAATCGACTCCCTGTCTCCAACAAAACACCAAACGTCCATTACTCATATAAAAAACATTACTAAAATCAAAATCAATAAAAGAGCTCAAACTTGCTTCGTTGAAGATCAAAGCCGCCGGGGTGAATATATAGTTATTAACAGGGTCCATCATCATCATTTTGACAGAGAGACCGGTGAAGGGCGATATCAGCTGAGGAACGCTGAAAGGGGTGCTTGAGGCTGAGGCGGTCGGCCCAACAGATTGATGTACGATGGTTCGATTGTTGACATGGTAGAAGAGAGCTATGTCCATCCATAGGAAATATAATAGAAGAACTGCGACGATGACCACAGTGGCTTTGTTCTCGAATAGGGACACCATGTTTTTGCGGCGAGTGTCGGATTCCCTAGGCTGAAAATAAAAATAAAAATAATCAGTTAGAAAAGAAATTAATAAGTAATAAATTGAATTTTTTTATTCAGAAAGCAAAAAAGTTTCTCATAAGAGATTTATTTTTTTAAACATACACACACATAAAAAAAACCACCAAGAAGTCCTGTTTTTTTTTTTAAATCAGGTGATGAGGGCTATGAAAATGTTTTTCAATGCAATAGGAAGATAAATGAAACTGTCAAATCGTCCACTGGTCCGCCAAATTTTGAAAAAATCACTAATTTGGCGCGATTTTGCATGTTGTATTTTGGAGTAGCAACCCTACCACAACCCTATCCGACTCTTCGCTCATTCATACAAAAACAAAAGGGTTACCAGATTTGGCGCACTTGTAGATTTGGCGAGAAAACAGTTGGCGGTATAAGTGGCCGATTCGACAATCCAACCGGAAGTTTAATGTGTATATGTGCAAAGATATCAATAACTTTTATTTTCATCCATTTTGGCTCAAGTGTAGTATAGGGGGGAGGGCCTTTCGATTTGGCGTTTTTATATAGATATGGTGAAATAACGAATTCATTTTGGCTTCCAGACACCTATCGCTAAGGGAAGTAGTTTGGCGATCGATTTTGGTCGCCAAAAATATTTGACATCGCTAATTTCCCCAAAAAACTACACTTTAACCATACAGCTATACATTTTTAAGTAATACCTGGCGAAGCGGGTCAGGGAATGGACTAGTAATCTATGCAACTGCATAGTAGATGCCTTTACTAGTATTTTACGTTTTTATTTAGTTAAAAATGTAGACAGGCATTATACATCACTACACATATATGCGTATATATATACTTAAAAATAAAGATAAAAATAATACGATACTCACACCAGTGCATCAACAAAAGCATCATTAATTACATATGTAGAAAAACACATAAAAGAAATTTATGTCCCGTACCGTCATTTATCGGGAAAAGATTTTAAAAACATGAGGAAAGGAGATAGCACGCGCGTTAGATAATTTATCGTATTATTCGAAATAACATAAATTTGGAGTGGATAATGTCCGTTTTTATCTAAAATTTTGCTCAGTGAATGGGTAATAAAATACACACTCAGCCGATCTAAACATTTTCTATATTTATTGTAATCAATTGTTTTGAATTGGTTGTTCATTTCCACGCTCACTGATACAACGTGTGATTCATTTGTTCACACACAAACATTACTTTTAAGAAAGTTACAAAAATATTCAGTCTTATATTATATGATATACAGTTTTTAATCGCTTTTATTATTACATTTTATAAAGATTTTGTAGCTTAAATTGTAATTATAGTTCCAACGATTAAATATATTTTTCTCAAACCAAGTTGTTGAATATATTAGGGAAATACTTCGAAATAATTATGATAATGAAGTATTTAAGATTTTTAGTGTATCGATTTAAAAATTATATTCAGTGTAACGTCGGGCCAAATGGTAGGATTTCTTGTAATAAACAATTGATTGGTTAAAGTGTAGTATAGGGGGACCCTTGGCGATGTTAATTTTTTTGGCGACCAAAATCGATCGCCAAGCTACTTCACTTAGCAATAGGTGCCCGGAAGCCAGAATGAATTCATAATCTCACCATTTCTATATAAAAATCACCAAATCCAAAGAAAAATCACTATATCGAAAGGGCCTCCCCCCCCCCTCCCCCTATAATACACTTGAGCCCAATTGATTATTTGACCCAGAATTGAAGTGAGTGTAAAAGATGTTGGATTGATGAGAAAACAATTTGTAACAGAATAATCCAATTTAAAAATTTAGGAGACGGCACAGCATAGAACACAAAAGCAAAAGTTAGATGAGTGCGGTTACATGGTTCTTACAATAAGCAGCGTGAATTTTCCAGAGAAAATCTCGGCTTTCATAGGAAAAGCAGACCGGAAGTTCAAAAACTCACTTGACTTCCTAGAACGTATCTTCTCATTGGTCCAGGTGATCGGATGATGTTGTTATGCAATTATAAGCTTAAATACACTGAAGTTTTAATTTCAAAGAAATAAAGTTGCAATTACATCCCGTTATACAGGTAATAAACAGTTATTTATTTACGTGAAATCCTGGAAAGTCAGGTTCATTACAAATTAAAAACAATAAAGATGAATTTAACGTGAATTATTACATATATAATATATATATATATATATATATATATATTCACTTTATTCATTTAGTTTTATCAACAAATATACAAAACAATTTACATAATTGGATATTTCTAAGCAAATGGTACACATGCCAGCAAAGAATGGACTAAATTTACGTGACGTCATAGTCATATGACAACAGCAATCACCTGTTTCCAGCCAAGATAATTGCAATCACGTATTTCCAGCCAATCATTTCATACACTGATGTGACGCCATAGTCAAATGATACATACAATCACGTGTCTCTAGCCAAACAGCTCTGTTCTTCACTGTAGCCACCTTTTTGCAGAAAATTTCTTTTAAAAGGGTTCATATTTGGCAACTATAATTAAGTGCGTAGGTAAGAAAATGCACTTACGATTTAAAAATACACACATAATATGACGTTTTTTTCTTAAAGTTTTAAAACATTTTGAAGAATCTTAACACTCGAACATCTTCACTCAATTATCAAATTTTACAAGCAGAACAACAAGTACATGTCTAATATCAATTTTTAATTCGATAGAGAACACGTGACTGTCATAAGATAAATGTGTGTGAAGTGGCACTCGTATCAGGCAGGACAGAACCCACGACCTTCGGATCTGAAGACAAGTAACTTAACCACTAGACCAAAATGATCACTTTAGTCCAGAGGTGTTGACACTGGCTTATATAGATGATACCGCTACACACTCCCTCACCAGTGAGTCGGTGGATTGGCAACCGAATGGTACAGTAGTTATGGCGAGCGTGAGCTGTTGTTGCCGTTAATTGGAGGAGTTGCGTGAAGTGCGTCTGGAAAGTTTGTTTTGCTACGTTAAGTAAATCTGACGAGTTTGCTGTGTCAAGTGAGTCTGGAAAGTTTGTTTTGCTGCGCCAAGTGAGTCTGGCGAGGGTTTTTTTGTTTCTCTTTTTGCGGGTGAATGACGCCACGACTGATCAGACGGTTGCCTTTTTCCGAATTCAGCCAGGGTCACCAATGTGGAGGATAGAACTCACTACCTTCTGATTCGTAAGCACGTAACATACCGCTAAACCAAAATGATCACTTTAGTCCGAAGGTTGTTACTGGCTTATATAGATGGTAACGCTACAAATGTACAAACCAATAACTGCCTGCATTTTTATATGATGGAAATTACATAAAAAAACTACTTAAGAAATTAACATAAAATAAACTAATATTTGAAAATCTGTTACGTTTAATGACTGAGTAAGATACCTAGTACATGCACTACTAGTGAAACTTAAAACGTGTAAACTCGTCTTCTCCATTACCAAAATTAACAAATGAATGTTTCCAAAATTAAATGTATGTTAAAAGGTTCCACCTCTAAAATATATTTCTGTATACAGTAAAAAATAAAAACCAAAGATATTGCGCAAATTATTCATTACATTTTATGGTTGTGCATATAGTTAATGCTAAAAAAAAGTAATTCTGTTCAAATGTAGGTTCGGTATATTTCCTGCATGATATTTATTCACCGACAATTTCCTTTGAAAGCTTATTTTTCTCTTTTTTTTTAGTTCCAAACGAAATAAAATTTTTAAAAGCCGAGCATTAAAAATTCATCGCAGAATTATCATTTGTAAGAGAAGCACGCTACACTTCAACTTCCTACAAACACGACTTTTTTTTTGCGGTATAAAAATGAAAACATTTTTAGATGAAAAGAGATGGACCGTGGAAATAAATGAATGTATTCTAATGAATGGACCAAAAGAAAACTTCCAACTCAATATTAAAGCTTCATTTTGCGTCTTGTTATTTCAATGTTATGTTTAAACATATTTCAGTGTTTATCTTCGTGCGGATTCTGCATTCTCTAAGGATTATTAATTTCAATAATAATATGATACAGTTTATTCCGTAAAGAAAAGGCACTCACAATATTGATATTTTTATATGTAACAAGTATATAATATATAATCCGTTATCTTTTAAGAATAAAAATATAACAGGAACTAATTTGTTATCAGTACGCTACTTATTTTTGGCGTGAACTTGAAATCGCGACAAAAAGATCTTTGGTGGCCAGTTAAAAGTTATAGTATTGTAATGTTATCGCCTCAGGTTGGGTGAAATTTTATAATTATTTGGAGGGAGAGGGTGAATTCGCAGCAAAGCAATATCAAATTATTACCCTAATATAAAGTTCTTTTTTTAACAAAAACAAGCTTGGTGCTTACGTATTACCTCAACCGTATTGGCGACATTACATGAAACGAAGCACGTGGTACAGTACGTACGACACATATGAAATCAGGGTTGCCTACTTGGCGAGTTATCTCGAACATTAGCATTGTTGCAATAGTACAAAAGTATCACAAGTTTCATTTTTTTTTAAATTTTCAATAATTTATTTGGTATTTAAGTACTATCGCAACCTATTGGCGATTTTTTGAAACGAAACACCTGGAAGCCAATTCATCGCGTACCACATATTGGAAATCGAAGTTGCCAACTTGGCGAGTTATTAATAGAGTTAGCGATTGTTGCGATAATACGTAAGTACCATTTATTTGATATTTCCGCATTGAAATTGTTTCTTTTGACTGTTAAATCCTATTTAGGTGGTACACTACTAAGAGTCAGTTTTTGAAATCACGCCAAAAGGCACCAAATAAAGTTGCTATATTCAGTCATAGTGGAGCTATCGGTCCTTAGTTTTGCTCAGGAAAAGAATAGAAGCTATCTTGGCTAAGTTATAGCTCAGTTCAGTGACTAAAATAAACCGGCGTCAAAGTAATGCCATTAAATAGGACCCAACCGCTTTTGCCACTATACACGACCATCTGACTTGTTTTTTTTTCTCGGAAAACTTTGCATGAAAAATATAATGCTGCGGTGACGCTAATACGTAAGCACCTAATCCCTTCTCTGAAAATAAGCAATTGCTAATCTCCAATCATCTATCGTTCAGCCCAAGGAAAATTCAAATCAAATTTACGCTACTTAAGAGCCAAAAACATACATGAAGCCAAAATACAGTTAAATGCTACGGTCTTAACCTAAAAGATCAATTGAATCATAATTTTTTGATACACCGGTGTCTTTTGAAAGCCATTTGTTCTGCATCTGATAGTTTTAGAACAATAAGTTCAAAATAGTTTGAACAAGGAATCGATAAAAGGAAAAGTTTGTCGTATCATCTAAGTTGCTGGAACGATTTTATTCCATTCCACTGGTTCCAAAACTCAATTTTTGGAGCCAGTGATTGGTTCCACACCTCCCTTTATTGCCAACTTGGTGAAATATTTCCTCGCCATACTGAATAGAAATCCAATACAGAAATAAAATGCAGCTGTTGAGGCTGCAAGTAAAACCTTGAAAGAAATTTGTTTAAGAAGCGAAGAAAAAAATTAAAAGAAAATATATAATATTATAAGATTTAAAAATTTAACAAAAAAATTTGTATTAATCGTTGAATTACGTAAAAGTGAGAGTGTGCTCTATTTAGTTTGAATGTTTGATTTGTTTGTAACAATGGGTTTAAAGCAAGATTAAACGTAATGTAGACGAACCCCCAAAATTATAGAAAAAAAATCAACTACATTTTAAAATTTCTTCATCAATCAATTGTAAAATTGAAGTCGCCATTAGTTTTACGAAAACAAAATACGGTTTATACATTTCTTTTCTATGCGTAAAGAATAGTTATGCTATTGCTTGCCAAATATTCGTGATTTGCAATATTTCCAGAAATGTCTACAGTTCTTAAAGAAAATAAATCTTGTCAAGAAAGAGACAAATAACGATCTAAATGAAATGATGAGTCACATCTATTGTTCGAAAGATGTTCCACAACACGCGATTTTGTTTTGAATCTCGGTTTTCAAAAGAACGAGTACGTTAAACATGCAAACTAGAAAGTTTTAGATTGCTTCATCAGAATACAGTAGAACCTGTCCTTGTGTGGTCCTTTTTTTATGTGATTTTATTTTTGTACGATTTTATTTTCGTGGATCTTTTATTATGCGGTATATGAATTTCAAAGGTTTTGGGGCCATTGTAATGTCTTCTATCAAAGTACATACTTACACTTCAAGAAGCTGTGTTCGTTGATTTTAGACAGTCTCTCGACACACAGTGCGAGATCAATTGCTTTCTCTAACCCACCAGCAGCACACACTTGATTGAAAACGAAACTTTCAATGACAGTTATATTATCAATGATTTGATAGATTATGAAGACGGACAAAAAGAAACGAATTATATATATATATTTGAGGGCGGATAAAATACATGTACGGATCCAGCTTTCCCAACAAATCGGAAAAGCATTTTCTTAAAACAGATACCAATTCTAAAAGAAGTTTGAAATTCCAAAAAGATCTTCGATCATGCATATCTGGTTATCGTGACGTTCACAAGCAACTGACCAACCAACCATTATCACAAAAATTTATCTTTAACTTTAAAGTGCTAAAAAATAAATCAATTTAAATTGTTTCTTCAAGTGACAAAAGCGGTTTTGAACTAATTCAACAGAGGAAGATGAGCGTTTTGGATTAAGATGAGTAGCAGTGGATTTTGGATGAGAATTTTGAAAATTTCTCCATGTATACAGAGAGAAATTAAATGTTTTTAAAATGCTTCCATGTACAATTTAATTATTTATTTTGTATGGAAGTACTTTTTCATAAATTTCGTAGAAATTGACGTATTTTTTTAAGTGAGCTTTTTTTTATGCGGTCCCTCTCCACCGCATAAAAAAATTTCTATAGTATGTCGGCAAAGTTCTTAGTTATATGTAAGTATTTATGAAATTTTCACATATTTTGTGTGTGTGTGTGGTACAGTATTAAAAACTTCAAAAAAATATGAGGATTTTTTAAAAACAGAATGCAGATATCAAGAAGTAAATACACACCAAACTGTTACTTTTCTGCTAAACAAGTATATATATTTTAAAATTAACTGTTATTTAGCTTCTTCAGGCCCAAGGTACACATATGTGTACCTGTGGTTTTAACTTCGTATCTTATTAATGGATGAAAACAAGAGCTTCCAGCCGATATTTTCTTTAGTTTCGGTTTTCGTTCCGGTTCAATTAAAAAAAAATACATAGCGGTGTAGTTCCAGTTTTAGTTCCACCAAAATTAACAGTTTTCGGTTCAGTTTGGAATGAATAACTCTTTCTTTTATGTATATTCTTTTTTGAACTAAAAATTCCGTCAGAACAAAAAATTTAATTTTATCAAAGTTAGAAGAACTTTTATTTTTTCTTAAAAATCATCTACTAGTTCTTAGAAATAAATCTGCCTTCTACAAGTAGTTTCATGCAAAACTGAATTAGAAAAGTAGTAGTGAACATCAAAACAGGAAATCGAGAAGCAATATACATGCAATGATGATAATGATATGGTTAACGTTGAATTAGAAAATATTAATAAGTTGGAACAAAATGACTGAAAACATATCGAACCGAAATAAACCGATATTTATTTTTTTCTGTTTTTGTTCCGATCAAATAAAGGGTTTTATTTTTTCGGTTAAGTTCCAGTTCGAAGTCCTGATGAAAACGATCAATTGAGATCAAACGTTATGTTTGGTGCACTTTCATGCTTTTCAGTTTTACCACCCGACTGGGTCAGTCGGTACTGGGAGGCTCGGCGTCAAATGGTCAAGAAGCCATGCACGGGCGTTGGATAAATAAAAATAAATAATAGTTTTACCACCAGAGGGTGATACTTGTATTTATTTCCTGGAGATTTGCAAAGCACAAAGTAGCAATAGCCGACTCGATAAGAAGCCGAAAAAGTCAGCTATTTTTTTTAATACATAATTAAAACTTTTGAGCACTTTTTTAAAAATTTGATATAGAGGATTTCCAAAAGTTGATAGATCATATAATTATCGCACTTTTAACACAGTTGTGTTCTAATTAGAACTTTTGAGGTGCACATTTGTTACCGATTGTTATTCGGTTTCAGATGCAAATCACATTCAAATTGAAGAAGCCGAAAAAGTCAGCTATTTTTTTTTAATACATAATTAAAACTTTTGAGCACTTTTTTTAAAATTTGATATAGAGGATTTCCAAAAGTTGATAGATCATATAATTATCGCACTTTTAACACAGTTGTGTTCTAATTAGAACTTTTGAGGTGCACATTTGTTACCGATTGTTATTCGGTTTCAGATACAAATCACATTCAAATTGAAGAGCAGACAGAGATTATTACAGAGGTATAACACCAGATATTATAATGAACACTGTGAATTAAAAGCTGGACCACAACTTTTTTCCAATGTTCGGTTATGATAGAAATAGAATAGGACATTTCCCTAGATTCATGGCAGATAAATTTGTATCAAAATGTAGATTTGAAAGTTACAAAGCTAGAACTCTAGTTTTTTGTTCTAAATGCAATTATTTTTTTTTACCTTTGCTTATAAAAAAATCAATTGTTTTGAAAAAAACTCATTTAAAAACTTAATTATTATGCATTTCTCCTATTTTTAAAGGAAATTTATTAAAATAAATGTTATTGGGAAAAAATTGGAATAGTAATTAGAATAACAGTAGATTTGTAGGAATAATAGGAATAACAGTACATTTCTTTTACTCAGTTGCAAAAAGATATAAAAATTTGTATATAATTTAGTTTGACGCTTGATAAAATGTAGATCACGCGCTTAGTTTAGCGCTTATGAAAGTAACTACTATTATCATCTTTCATTTGATTTGTATTTGAAGATGAAGAAATGCAAGAAGAATTTTATATTTTAATTGTATTAAATCTAAATAATTTCGTGTTATCGACATCAAGAAAGCTTACGGCCCATAAACTGTTCCTAAAAATAAATTATTAATTGGAAAGTTCTTAAAGTTACAAGCTAGATAGTTCCTAATGATAAGTTAAATAGCCATTGATGACACAGCCACAATGGTAGGGAAAAAAAGTACTAAATTTTGTTGGAAAAAAATGAAAGTACTCCCTATTTTATTCCTACTCATTGTATTGAAAGAAACATTTTATTACAAAGTACTTTAAATTTAATCCCATGCTTACTACGTTCATTAAAATAGCAAATTTTATTCGAACCAACGTAAAAATCCACTATAAATTTCGAAATTTCTTTGATTTAAATGAACATGTAAATGATTTATTGTTACAAGGTGATTATTAACGCATTATAAATTCAACAACTAATAAAATTGATGTAATGATTTTGTAGATAAAAAAAAATGGCAGTTATATCCGCAATTTAAGATAAAGAATTGAGCAATGACTTGACATTATTTATCAATTCGAAGATTTAAAAAAATTTAAATTTCTCACATCAAGGTAAGACAAGAATACTTCTAAATTAATTCAGAATATTTTTTCTGTATTTAAAGAAAAGTACAATAGAAATGGCATTCAATCACTTTCTTCGTTTAAAAAAAACCCGTTTCGGCATCTAATATTTTTTCTGTAGGTATCATTTTCTGTCAAACAAATTTTTTTAAAAAAAAATAACTAATTGAAAGACTTTGAAAAAGGAACAACAGGTTTAGTAGCATTAAAGCAAAGCAGTTTCATTTTTAATAAATCAATTTGAAATCTATGCGATTATCAACTTGAAACGTTATCAGGACGATTAGAATGAACTGAAATACAAGATCAAGCTTTCCAAATGTGACAAATTGGAAAATCAATCGATTTGGGAAATGTATGCCAACAATTAAGTACAAAAATTTAAATAAGCATATCGTTTACTAGCAATATTCAGTGGAATAATTGTACTCAACAACGAAATTGATTTAATTGGAAGTTCTGTTTATAGTCGTGAACCAATACTTAAAAGAATAAAATAAACGTTCGATTTTTCATGATTACCTTGATAATAAAAAGTAAATTTCAGCGTAGCAAATTTATAAGCCTTTAACTAAGCAAAAGGCAAAATATAAATAAATAAAATAAAAATAAAACAGAAAATATGTTAAAATAAATACCGTAAAATCCGGCGTATATCGCACACTTTTAACACAAAACAAAGAAGATCGAAATTTACAGGTGCGCGTAGGTATAAAAATGATATCTTTAAAAACAAAAAGAAATGAGCAGTAAAAAAAGTTAGACCTACATATATCGAAGTACTGCTTATTTAAAAGCAATGAAACATCTTATCAACTTAAAGAAATGTAATTCTAAATGTATACTATTTTTTCAAAAACCTGGGATAACACTTCGAATAAACGATCTCAAAACATAAGAACATTGCATACTTATATTTCAGATTTCTTCATAAAAAAGTGGGTGCGGTTATACGCCAGATTTTACAATAATTATAATACAGAGTTGTTTATAATTTTTTTTTTATTTAAAGATCTTTAGGTGTGATTCTCAATATTTTCAGGAAAGTATATATATACTCTTACAACGAAACGCATTTTTGATACATTATATATAATATAGGTAAAAAATAATACAGAGAAAGACTTTCCAATTTTTGCTCCGTTTTCTTAGCTGCACCCCGACTGGCCATCTCCTGATCTGTTAAAACTATATTTTTTGGTGTATTTCACTAATTTTAAAGTAATATTTTGTTAGTTTAGAGTATTACATTTCTACTATTTTATGTATTTCCTTAAATTTAACTTCCATATTTTTACGTTAATGTATTTTTAATTATCAATGGGTGGTTAATAACATCACAGTGACTCAAAATTGAAAGGAATACAGTTTAAGCGCCACGAGACTTTAAAAAGTTGAATATATTTTCAAGAAAATATATGAACATTAACTTTTAATCAAACTTTGCTGACCTCAGAGAAGTTATATCTAATAAAAAAATAACAAGAAGACACAGTGTAAGCGATTGAGACAATAAGTTAATTTTGCATATTTCAGTTCATACTATTAGCTCTCTCTCTCTCTCTCTCTATATATATATATATCTTGTTCAAATTTTCAATCGCAATAAAAATACTTTCTATTCATCCAATCAAGTTCAAATATTTTTTTTTAAACTTGTAGTGAATGACACTTCATGTTTTAATACAGTTTATTCGAATATTTATTCATTAGTTACAGGATAATTAATTAAATTTTAAATTATTTACCGGTTTTCGACGCCAACTTAGATTCGTCTCCATTGTTGAAACAATGCAACTGTTAAAACAATGACAAATGTTAGTGTCAAAAACTGATTTTTCAGCCAAACCGGGTGTGCATTGTTACAACCATGTGTGTGTGCAGAAAAATAACGCTCTTTTTTCATTTCTTACTATTTGTTCTTTCTCTCCCTCTCTCTCTATATATATATGTACACATCGCTCAAATTTTCAAACGTCAATAAAATACTTTCTATTAATCCATTCAAAGTAGGAATTGACTTGAAAAATAAATTTTTTTTATACATTATTTGTTTTTAATAATATGATAAATGCTACAGAACCATTTAAAATAGATTCACTGTATTTGTATAGAATGATTCTATTTTCAAAAATTCGACATACATGTATATACTTAACAAAAATCATACATTTAGATATAATCAAATAGATAATAATATTTTAAATATTTTTAAAAAGCGCAGAAGCAAAGTCTTAAATATTCTTGCAGAATTCTTGAATTAAAAAATAATCGCACATATTTTTGTCAGTATGAAATAAAGACCTTCACGACAAATGACATTTCAACGTTTGCATTTAAATTGCGTTTCAGACAACTCGCTTTTATTGTGTTCCCTAACGTATGTATGATTCACAGATTTCCTTTGCTTTATTGCATAGAGGCTGACAGATTTAAAGGCTTAAAATTTTTTTGTGTCATGAAAAGTCAAAACTGGTTGATTCAACACAATATGAGGATATTTCATGTCACTCCTGAAATAAAAATAACAGCTGCAACGAGCAGAATTCAAGTGAAAAGAATTATTCATCGTTCAAGAGATTTCATGATTTTCCGCAATTCATAACGAATTGATATTTATTTCTTTTCGTAAGAAGATGCGTCAACATTTTTTCTATAGTTATTTACTACAATGCATTTCCTAAAGAGAGGGCTTGGCCACAATTTTCTTAAAATATTTATGGCTGAATGATTTTTCTTCGATATTTTTATGTTTTTGAATTTTTTTCACAAATAAAGAAAAATAGAAAATGAAAAATTGGAATTCTTTCTCATTCAGATCTTCAGACTTTTACGTACCGTTTTGTTGACAATGTGGAATATTGAAAATACTATATTATATTTTAGATTATAAATATTTGTTTGTACCATAATAAAAAAATATTTAAAAAGGTAGGTACAAAAGTAAGATCAACCAATTGTTTTTTTTTAAATATGACAATTTAATAACAAATCAAAATTTTTAAGAAAAGAACAATAATTATGAAATTCAGTAATAAATTCATACGAAAAATTACTTTGTTTATAAAAATATAGCAATATTTAAAAAAAAAAGAGTGTAAATGAAATTTTGATGTTTTCCAAACAGATTTAATGTATTGCCAAATGAAAAATTTCAGAAGTATTTTAATACATCAATTCAAAAATATAGTTTCACATGAGAATAAGCATAACATTGCGGTGCATGCCACTCTCGCCTGCGCCGGCAACTTGGCGGAATGTGGCAACCCTTTAGCATTATAAAAACTAATCCGACAGAAGACTGTTAAGCATTCACTTCTAACCAGCATTTTACATTGGTGACCCGGACGTGATATGTGTGCTGGAAATCTTGTAATCGTTCACGAACGAGAAGTAATTTTTCACGAAACACGACCAGATCACTGGAAAGAGAAGAGTCATCCGAGATATGTTATTATCATTCAAAATTCGGTAGACATGCAAGGAGATGTTCTCCATGTAGATATGGCAAAAACCGGGAAAACTGAAACCGGCTGTCGCAGTTTCGGCGGCAAACAAACCGTCAGCCATACGCCAAAGCCGCCTATTTGTATTTGATAAAAAAACGCGTTTAAAATTTCTGGTAGATTCAGGTTCGGACGTGAGCTGCTTGCCGGTTCCTGAAATGTTTAAAAAATTAAGTCCTGAACCATTACAATTGTTTGCTGCTAATAATTCAAAAATTTTGACATACGGATCTAAATTATTAAATATCAATTTGGGATTACGACGAAAGTTTAGCTGGAAATTTTTGATCGCCTCTGTACCAATTCCAATAATCGGAGCAGATTTTTTGGAAAACTTTGGACTTTTGGTTGACTTAAAACGGCGTAAATTAATAGATAGCGTCACTGCTCTTTCTATATCTGGCATTTCTGCAGCGACTGGCATTATTTCAGTAAAGTTGATTTCAGGTGATACGTATTATCACAGATTGTTGTCAAATTTCCCAGATTTAATTAAGTTAACCACAAAAAGAAAACAAGCATGCCATAACACTGTCCATTATATTGAGACAACAGGTCCGCCCATACACAGTAAACCCAGACGCTTGAGTCCAAAAATTTACGAGGCACTAAAACACGAATTCCAATTTATGTTAGAGCAGGGTATATGCCGTCCTTCTAAATCGCCGTGGTCGTCTCCACTACATGTAGTCGTAAAGAGCTCAGGAAGCATCCGACCGGTGGGGGATTACCGAAAGTTAAACGCAGTTACAACTCCCGATCGGTACCCAATACCCCACATTCAGGATTTCTCCCACGCTCTGTATAATAAAAGTATTTTCTCGAAAATTGATATCGTCCGTGCTTATTTTCAAATCCCAGTACACCCAGACGATATAAAGAAAACTGCAGTGTGTACGCCTTTTAGACTATTCGAATTTCCTTTTTTGAATTTTGGATTATGCGGAGCAGCGCAGACTTTTCAGAGGTTTATGAATGAGATTCTGGGAGAATTGCGTTTTTGCTATGTATACCTGGATGATATATTGATCGCTAGCGAGTCAGAGGAAGAACACAAAACACATGTTCGGGCCATATTTCAAAAATTAAATGAATACGGTTTAACAATCTATGTATCAAAATGTGTGTTTGGCGTGCCAGAAATTTCATTTTTAGGACACTTAGTAACTAAAAATGGTACAAAACCTTTACCAGATAAAGTGGACTCTATTTTGAATTACCCACAGCCAAATACAATTAAAGAATTGAGGAGATTCCTCGGACTTCTAAATTTTTTTCGTCGTTTTCTACCACGTGCGGCTCACAATCAAACTCATTTAAATGATTTCTTAAAAGGTTCAAAACGCAACGACAAACGTAAGATTAATTGGTCGGAACAAGCCAAAAGCGAATTTCAAAATTGCAAAGCCCTGTGAGCCAACGCTACGCTGCTCGTGCATCCTAACCCTAATGCAAATTTAGTATTGCAGGTAGATGCCTCGGATTTTGCTATTGGCGGTGCTCTATTCCAAACAGAGGGTGAACATCTTCAACCTTTAACATTCTTTTCGCGCAAGTTATCCGAAACTGAAAAAGGCTATAGCGCCTATGACAGAGAGTTACTTGCCGCGTATGCCTCGATTAAACAGTTTAGGTATATGCTGGAGGCACGAAATTTCATTTTATGCACGGATCACAAACCACTCACATACGCATTTAAACAGAAGCTGGACAAGTGTTCACCCCGCCAAGCTCGTCAATTGGATTTTATATCCCAGTTTACAACAGATATACGACACATAAACGGTTCTGACAATTTAACTGCAGATACGCTTTAAAGAATAGCTTCTATACACATGCCAGACCCAATCGATTATAAAGAAATCACGTAAGCTCAAGAGAATGATTCAGAATTGATTAGTTTGATAAATAATCCTCAAGGGTTAGAGATTAAAAAAGTAAATATGCCAAATTCAAACGCTCTTTTATATTGTGACGTTTCCACTAAAAGCATTAGACCATTTATTCCAATACAATATCGTAAGCAAATATTTGACACGTTTCACAATTTATCGCATCCCGGTATTAAGGCTACTAATAAATTAATAAGTACGAGATTTCTTTGGCCCAAATTAAATAAAGATTGCACCCTTTGGTCTACGCAGTGCATCCCATGCCAAAAATCTAAAATCATTCGACATACCAAATCACCTATTTTTCCTTTTCAAATCCAAACCAAACGATTTGACCATATTCACCTTGATATCGTTGGCCCCTTGCCTCCCTCACGAGGATTTGCTTACTGCCTGACAATGATCGACCGATTTACCAGATGGGTTGAAGCAGTTCCCATTCCAGATATAACAGCTATGACAGTCGCAGGAGCTTTCTTCAAGACCTGGATTGCTCGCTTTGGAACACCTTCGAGAATAACAACCGACCAGGGTCGCCAGTTCGAGAGCCGACTTTTCAAAGCCTTAGCACATCTCCTTGGTATCAAGAGAATTCGATCTTCTCCTTACCATCCGCAGAGTAATGGGATGATAGAAGAATGGCACCGTCCCTTGAAAGCTGCTCTCAAGGCCTACAACACAGAACATTGGTCTGACGCCCTTCCAACTATACTTTTGGGTTTCCGAACGGCTTATAAGGAAGATCTACAGTCATCATCCGCAGAACTTGTCTATGGGACAACAATTCGTCTCCCTGGAGAATTTTTTGATTCTTCGCCAATGGACTCGTCACCAATACAACTTGTTGAGAACCTAAAAAGTCATTTCGACTCCATCAGACCATCCCCAGTTTCAAACCATTCCAAGATATCAGTATTTGTCCATCCAGCGTTAAAGGATTGCAGCCACGTCTTCATCAGAAATGATACCGTGAGAAAACCCTTACAGGCTCCTTACGATGGACCTTTCAAAATACTCCACCGAACGGATAAAACGTTTGACGTTGACATTAATGGTCGAAAGTCAACAATTTCTATCGATCGTGTTAAACCAGCTTTCCTTGAAAGTGATTCAGTACAGCCTCCAGTGGTAACAGAGACTGTTCGAAGTGACAAGCCTTGTATTCCTGTGTCTAGGGAAACCAAAACAAGGTATGGAAGAACTGTACGTTTTACAGAGAAGTATGGGAAGTGAAACACTGCGGGGGGAGTGTGCGGTGCATGCCACTCTCGCCTGGGTCGGCAACTTGGCGGAATGTGGCAACCCTTTAGCATTATAAAAACTAATCCGACAGAAGACTGTTAAGCATTCACTTCTAACCAGCATTTTACAACATTTAAAAGTCAAGGATAGTGTGTAAATCAATATAAGCAATCCTCAGAGGATAAAATTTCGTTCAAAAAGAGAAGTCATGCTGTTTTTACAATATTTCTCTTCAAAACACGTTGAAAATGACCAAATTCAGTCATGACAGATATTTTTATTTTATTGAATAGAGTTATCTTTTGACTTTACGAAACATACTTCGTTTTGTTTCTAAGCTAACTGGAGGCCAAGTTACAATCCATTTTATAAAGTTAGAAAAACCGGAAGTGGGTTTTTGATCTACCAGAAGTGGGTATTTAAATTGCTCAAAATATATCAGGCCAGTCTGATAACTTAAAATATTACGAATGTATTCCTATAAAACTTTTTGAACCTGATATTTATGTTATTTTCTGGAGAATGTACTAAAATATTTTTTATTGTATGAATACTTTTTGAGTTATGGTTTGTGATTTAAATAATGGTCTCATAAAAAAATGTAACATTTCCTATAATGTTTACTTAATCAGCTCTAAAATTTTCAAATTTTAATAAAAAATTAAAAAATTTGTACATTTTCTAGACAAATGCATCTAATTTGTTTTAGTAATACTTTTACTAAGATATGTTTACTACTTTTTACTCTAACTGCTTTGAAATTTTTAAAAAATATTGCGAAAATTTCACTTATAACTGTGATTTTTGTAAAATTCAGACAATTTATTTTAAATTTTGACAGTTAAATAGTAATATTTATTGGTATTGAGTCCTAAAAGAGCATTTATAATGTTTTTGTATGCTATTTTGTTAAAAAGTTCTCCGAACGTGTTCGGATACCTTAAGCTTAAAAAATATTATTGTTCATTAATTATTTAAATCTTAACCATTCAATTTCGTCATGAAAAAATTATTAAACAACTTACGAAGAAAACGTAACACACACACAAATATTAATATACGTCTGATGAACACGGCAAATATAAGTAAAATAAAAATATACTTTATATACATTAAATATTAATAAATTTTAATAAGCTATGTTTTTAAAAAATTAGAGTTATCTGGTTGATGCTTTCATGCGGTATTTTCTTGGAAAATTTTAATTTTATCCTTTTATTTTCATTAAAAAAATATCCCTGATTTGAAAAATATTAATTCACAAATAATTATTTTTCTGGTTTTTGAGGTTTAGAAAAATTTTCACAATAATCTAATTTATCTAAAAAAAAAAATCACCGAATTTTGAAAGATGAAATAAAATGAGAAACTTTATCTTACTTTAATTAAGTTCTGTATAGAAGAAATGGAATAATTCTAATGTTAATTAATAATTCATTCAAAAGAGTATACTAGATATTAATCATAAAAGGAAATTAAGATTCTTGTTCATAAAAACTGAAAAGCGAAATTCCCTCAGTTTCCCATAAAAACATGCAAATAAAAATTTCCAATGAAATAATCCCAATAATTCAATTAATGTAGTGTATATTATTCAAAAATAAAAAGTCTTAGATGTTCATTTTAAGGTATCCGACTACGTTTTGTACCGTGATTTTGCAAAAGCGTACAAACATTTATTTCGATATTTAGCGACATTTAGATTATAAAACATTTTTAAGAATATTGTTGCAATAAAAAAATTATTTAAATGCAACATTTTGGCAAAAAATTAACATGGAATTACCTATTTTCGAAACATTCTCCTTTTATGAAAAATGCTTCTATATTGGTAATATTTTGCTTATATATATATCTAAGACTTCTCTAAAGAGCCTGAACTACGGTTTTTTAAAAATTCACATTATTTTCAGAGTTACAATCACAGTTAAAAAAATTATTGGTTTTTTTTGTCAAAATTTCTACACTCTGATGTACTAAAATATGAATAAATCCCACTTCTAAGTACTATATTTCAAAAATTCTAGTTCAGGCTCTGAACAGAGGTTTGAACTATATAAAGGCAAAATATTTTTAAAATAGAAGCATTTTTGTAAAAAGAGAATGTCTTGAAAATAAGTAGCTCTAAATAAATTTTTTTGCCAAAAAAATAATAAAATTACACTTAAGTAATGTTTTTTAGTAATAATGTTCTTAAAACAATTTTTTACGCGTATTCTTATCTAAAAGACACTTAATATTAAAAAATTATTCGTCTGTACGCTTTAGCAAAATCACGGTTCCGGATATAGTCGGATGCCTTAAATAAATATTTGGAAAGTACAATTAAAACACATACACAAATACATTGATTCCTACTTATTACAGATACAGTTATCAGTACATCTGTTTAAAATGTATTATATATTTAACGTAAAATCCGGCATATGACGCGCACTTTCGACTAAAAAAAAAAGATCAAAATTTACGGGTCCGCATTATACGCCGGGTATAAAACCGAGAACTTCAAAAATAAAAAAAAAGATGAGAATGGAAAAAATTAGACTTCTGTTTATGTCGAAATACTGTTTATTTAAAAGAATTGACATTCTTAATAAACTTAAAGAGTTATAGTTCAAGAAAAAAACTATTTTTTTTCTAAAACTTGGAATAATACTTCAAATAAATGACTTCAAAACATAAGCGCATTGCTCACGTACATTTCAGATTTCTTCATAAAAAATAAGGTGCACGTCATACGCCGGGTTTTACGGTAAGTTATTAAGCAACTGGTTCGTGTAAGATCCCAAGATTTAAACCATTTAAGGCATCCAATTACCCTAAAATTGTGAATTATGCCGAAAATTGACAATTTTTTTTATGATTTTATTTTATATGCCATCTTATTAGCTTTATAAAAATACCAAGTTTATTTTTTTACGTTCACTAGAATAAAAACTACAAATGTTTTAGTAAAGGCAGGTGCTATTACTTTAAGCAAGATGTCATACTTAAAAACACGCTTTATTCGAAATGTGTGTTTATTTTAAATGCTCAAACGGGGGCAGCGATTGCTCACACAGATTTAAAAATAATTGACTGAAATTTTTTGTGAATGTTCTGTGTAATAGTAGAAGAGTTTTAACCTTCAAATTTATCAATCATTGTTTTATTACAAAATTTACAGTCCCGTATGTTAAGGGGGTCACCTCACAAAAGTCGATCCAAAAATCGATTTTTCAATTTTGATTGAAAAATAAAATACCACTCTTTCTCTTTCTAATGCAATTTAAATTTTTGTTCTAGTTAAATTAGAAGTATTTTTAATATTTTTTTAAAAATTTGTTTACATCCGTCAAACCCAAAAACAGCTGATTGCCACGCCCCTTTCATTTCAAAACAAAAGACACTTGCTACTTTTCAGCCTCATCAAATATTTTAAATTGATTAAAAGGATTTATTTTGATCCGTAACTTGTTCAGGAAAGAAGTGAAGTGAATAATTGTAGCTGTTTGTTTACTTTCTGGAAACTCGCGTGTTGTTTTTTACCTCTTCAAATATTTTACGAATTTCTGCAATTGGAAACATTGTTTCTATCAAACCATTTTTTAACATGTTTTGGTTTAAGAAAAAACGAAAGTTTGGAAACAAAGGTACAAAAAACCAAACTTTCCAGAAATTGAATGCGTCATAAGTCAGAATAATGAATTCAAATTATACATGAATAATTCAACTTTAAAAGCTAAGTTAAATAAAGAGTATGTTTACTTTTAGATTCATTTGAAAGTTTTTTTTTTGAAATAATGGACATTCTACTGTTTTCTTGTGCTTTGAAACCACATTTATTATAAATAAAATGTAAAAAACAAGGTATTCACATAAATTTTGGTCGCCAAATCCAAAGTTTGGTTCTAAAGTTGTTGACATGTTGTGACTTTTGTGATGTTATTCAAACATTTCTTAATACCAGATTTACTAAAACAGTAGTTAATCAAAAAAGATACAAAATTATATGAAGTAAACACTGGGCTTTCATATGCTATTATTTTTATTGGAAAAAAGAAGCAACTGCGAAAATATTTTGTAGAGTTATGAATTGTCACGTCCACCAAAGTGGTTTTACGAGTTCATGCATGCATTAAATAACACGACACAGAAAGTAGCCAGTCTATGGTATTATATATATAACTGCTCTCGAAATAATATTTAATAATGCAAGTCCTAATGTACCGGTGTTTGTCTATGGCATTTGGCAAAAAAGGGGTCATGTTTCTCTGAATGGTATTACAGCAGTTAGTGTGAACACTGGGAAAGTTGTTGATGCCGAAACACTATAGAGGATATACTCAAGTAATTTTAACGGCAATGTGCATAACATTGAGTGTTCGGCAGATTACTTCGGAAGTAGTAGGGGGATGGAAGTTAAAGGTGCACTTTGAATTTTCCATTGCTCAGAGGCACGGCACAAATTATGATTTACTAATTGCGACAAAATATTTGGGTGATGAGGACTTTAAAGCATACAAAGCAGTTTTAGAATCTTAACCTTAGAAAGATGTCAACATTAAAACATTAGAATGTGTTGGTCATGTTGAGAAAAGGATGGAGACATGACAGGGCATTAAAATCAAAATTTAAAGGCAAAAATCTTGAGGACAAAAATCTCTAGGAGGTCGTTATAGATTAACAGATGCAGGAATAGACAAATTGTAAAGATACTATGTTTCGTGTGGCTATTTGAAGCAACTCAGAAAACTTGTCAGTCATGATGCAAACTATTTGGGCTATATTTTTCTCATAAATTCTCCACAGATTTGAAAATACGACACAGCTTATGCCCCATGGGAGGTGATTCGTGGTGTGAATATAATAGGTTCATACTGAAAGGTGACACATATAAGCTTAACACAACTCACCTATTGCAATTAGCAATTGCATTAAAAAAGTATTTAGAGATTTCTCTAGTCTTGAACTTTTATTTAGGTGCTTTCACGGTAAAACTTAAAATTTCAATGAAACCTCAAATTGTATTTGATTTATAGTTCCAAAAACTGTATTTATACAATTAGGAACTTAAAAACTATAGTATTTGAAGCTACATTTTTATATAATCAAGGTTTCATTACCAAATTAAAAGTTTTAGATGTATTAAACATTCAAACCCTGGATTTTACAAATGTCGAGCGTTGGAAGAAGTAGATCATGCGCATATTAAGAAAGCGAAATAGGCAGTTTTACAATGAACCAAAGAAGCTAGAACTAAAAACAAACAATTAAAATGTAGACAAGAAGATGATCTTGCATATGATACCAGAAATCCTAATTGTGGTTCTGGTACGTATTAGTTAATAGTAAATTTTTACTTTAAATCACTATTTCTCAAAAGTGTAAATTTCAACATAAAAGGAACATTTTTGAAAAATCTACTTAATTTATAGCTTTGAAACTTTGCACATATGTTAACACTATACAAATAAATATTTTAATGAGAGATTTTGTCAAAAAAATTATTCAAAAAAATTTTATGGATTAAAATGTACAAGAATTTTTATCGTTTTAATAATTTTGACGTGTTACTCTACATATGAATTTTTTTAGAAAAAACTAATCAAAATTTTGAAAAATGCTCTCATTAAAATAATAAAAACAATATACAATAAATCTACACAAAAAAATTCATGACTGTACGACTTGTCAATTTTTCAAAAATGTCCCTTAAATTTGGTCATTTTTAACATTACGGAGATAGGGAAAAGGATGCGTGAAGTGACCCCTTAATATAATCATTGTTTTTTAAAGCAGTTTCGTATAATAACTAAGATCAAGTGCTCTAGTTTTGGTAAAATTAAAATATCTCTTATCCTGAAGGTCATTTTTCAAAAATGAATAACATAGCAACACATCAGAATTAAAAATTTGTTCATAAACGTTTGGTTCAAAATAAGCCCTGTGTTTATGTTATTTTTTTAAAAATTTTACCCATTTTTTTCCTATTTTAGTAACAATTTCTTTTTCTCTTAATTTAAGCATATTTTTCTTAAAATATATTTAAAAAATCTAAAAGCCACAAAAAATTCCCCATATCTCCATATTTTTTTTTTTAAATGTCGCAAATAGTCGAATACGTTAAACTTTTCAAAAAATTAATTTTTTCACATAAAATTAGAATTATCCATCAACGAAATTACAAACATATACACTCATTAAATACCACGCATTGATAAATCATCATACCTCTCTTTGTCACAGTGATCGTCACATGAAAGTTACACAACAAGTAAACATCCGAATGTCACAAGAGCCGAATATGAAACGCCAACTCACCACAGTTGGATAACAACCGCATGCCACGCGGAATTCCCTCCATAGACGTAACATATGCGTAAATAAGAACATGTGAATAATCCAGTGTGTTTTCTGAGCTATAATAGCGGAAAGGTACAAGGAGGTTCTGAGGAAGGCCGATCACTAATGATAGGATTTCTCGCTGATTTTAACACAGCCATCCTGCTGGTTTGTGGAACTATAAAGAATCAGCTAATAGGTGGATCGCTGATAAGGTAATGCGTTGCTACTAATCGTACGATATAATCTTTTATGAAGAGAAAAGAAATTGTTTTCCAACGTTACTTTCGCTCAAGAGAACCAGATAACATCAGAGGATAATGAAAGAAAAAAAAAACTGAAAGCAGAGCGGAATAAGGGCATTGTAGATACGAGATATAATGAAAAATAAAATTTTTCATTATCTTTAAGAAAAAGAATATTTCTGATAAGCATTCAATCAAAAATTTTAATTGAAGTTTTGAATATATAACACGAAAGACACGGGGAAAAAATTCGCAAGATAAATTTTAAAAGATGTATACACAGATAAGCCTAAAACAATGAAAAGAGTTTAAATCAGGGGTACTCATCCTTTTTTACCGCCTGACCACATCCATACGATAGATATTTCACGGGTGGCAATATGAGGATAATGTGGGGGCAATAGAAATCCTAAGCAACATTGGATCAAAATATTAAAACTAATCTTTTTAGCTTTTATTTTAAAATATTATATTAGATTTTCTATCAAGACCACACCGAAAAAATATTCACTTTTATGCATTTTTTACTAAGTTATTGGGTACTTTCAGTTTCAATTCATCCATGACCAAACCCTTTGTTTACATCCTACTATAAAAAAAAAGGATACTGATAGCAAAATTGATAGATTTCATTGCTAGAATTTTTCGCTAAATCTTAAGTATATTGTTCCAAAATAATCGAATTTCTCTGAACAAAAGGTCATGACCGGGCCTCTCAGAAAAGGCTGGTGAGCCACATGCAGCCCGCAATTTGAGTATCACTGGTGTAAACAATGTGAAATTTTCAGTGACTGTTTTAAAAGTGCTTTTAATTATGACGATTTTTGTGACATGATAAATCCTAACATACGAAGATTTTCATTTAAGTATCAACGTTTAAGGAAGAAAACCTTAATTCCTATCTTATAATGTGGAAAACTTCCAATTCAAAATAGTACCATAAGCCAGAATTTTTCAATCAGTGTGTTAGACGATTTTTTGCAAGGGGGATGTGGAGGTTTGAACTCGGTACCTTCCGATTCGTAGCCCAGTAACATGACCACTAGACAAAAGTGATCACTCCTGTCCGGAGGCTGTTACTGGCTTACTTAGATACCGCAACAGTACTCCCCCACCAGTGAGTTGGTGGATAGGCGAACGAACGGGATATTTGTTGTTATGGCAAGCGTGGGAGTTGTTACTATTGCGTCAAGTGAGTCTGACGACTTTTCTGCGTCGAGTGGGTTCGAAGTCTTTGCTTGCTGCGTCGAGTGGGTCCGACGACTTTGCTTGCGGGTAGATGGCACCACGGCACATTAGAAGGTTTGCGTTTTTCTTTTCAGCCGAAGTCACCATGTGGAGGTTTGAACTCGGTACCTTCCGATTCGTAGCCCAGTAACATGACCACTAGACAAAAGTGATCACTTTTGTCTAGCGGTAAGTTACGCGCTTACGAATCGGAAGGTACCGAGTTCAAATCTTCCGATAGGGAGATGCAAACAAATCGGTACTGTAAAAAACTTATGTGTGTCACAGTTACAGTCTTATTTTCTGTATCTTCAATGTTGTCACTATTTGAGACACTTTGTAAAAACGAATGAGGCGCAAATACAGTAAGGTTGTAGCCACTAATATAAATAATAGCGTCTCATCAAATTTAACCCTTTATCTACCGCATTATTATTTACTGCAATTTTTTTCATGCAATATTTTTTTTTGAATCACTACATTGAAAATTAAGGGATATACATAAACAAAATACTCAACTTTGGGAAATTTCATCCATTAGAGCTAATTAATTAATTAAAGATATTCAACTGTAAAATTAATTACATGCACTGTTCCCTTAAAACAAATAGTCAAATCATTTTCTAATGTCTTCATTAACATACAAAAAATAAAACACCTCTTGACATTAACTACTTTTTCGGAACAGAAATGGCAATCTTCGCAATCCGATAAAAATGTCAGCTGAAAACGCAACTCTTCTGTTATAAAACTATACTCGCCTTCCCCGCGAGAATACTAATCACAGAACCTGTGCTCCTATGTATCTTAGAAGAGGGGATTCAAAAGAATATTCCTGCTAAGTATCATCAGAGTATTCGTAAGAATGGTTATTCTATGTAATTTTAAAATGAGTAGTACTTATAAGTACCGTCGGAAGATAAAGGGTTAAGGAGTGAATAGATTAAGCAAGAAAATGTTTCTCACTGGTCCTTTGATGGAACAATTCAGCAATATTTCCACAGATTACTTTGATATTCTTCTCAGCTTCATTAATCTAATCATAGGATGGTATTCTTCAGAAGTTTAAATTGGAGAACCTTAAAATGCTCGTTATAATTCCTGAATATCAATTGAGGACTCAGTTGAAGTTTTAAGTATTGGTGAAGACTTGAAATATATAACCTAATGTCTAAGATTCCGCTAAAAAAATTATATGGACCAAACCTTATCTCATAAATTTCATATTCATCATGTTTATTCCGATTTAATCACTTCTGTTAGAACCATGCAACACAAAATGCAACAAAAAAAAGGATCGACATAATATAGCATGTAGTAATAAACGACACTATAATGTACAAGCAAATTTCGTTAAAATTAAACGAAGCATTGGTCATATTAAATTGGAAAAAAAATTTAGAAAGAAATAAAGTAAAATTTAGATTGAAAAGAATAAATATTTTTTCACACACTATATGGATAATAATACTTAAATATGTCTGCTAATAGTGACTTAATTTGACTTACCCCTTAGTTTTTTCAAAGCTCTGAAAAAAAGGACGCGTTCAAGTTGAGTTGAGTTGAAGGGATGACTTTCTCACAAAGATAAAATGGTATTTCTGTAATATGTAAGCTACTCCAACATAGTCAAATTGACACTAGCGGTTTTCAGAAACGCTCGTCAATATATTTTAAGCGCTAACCAAGAAAGGTCAGAGTTTGAACCAATAACTTTCTTCCAGTCTGGCGGTAGCTTATTTCTCGATAACGTCAATACCATTGATATAATGACCCGAGCACAATATTGTATGTTTTATTAGTACATCCAAAAGCAAATGGCTTGTTTCTTTTATTAGTCTCCATACAAATGATAAAGATAGCTTACAGAACCTTCAGAAACTTCTTGTGGACCTCAGAAACTTCTTAAAGTGTTTTTTTCTTCCATCCCCATCATAAAAATAGCACAACATTGTGAGAAGAGATCCATAAAAGATACTCATAATAGCATGCAATAGAACTTCTTTTTATAACAGTTTGTGTGATTCTATTCAAAGGCTTGACCGAAGTTACATAAACTAACGAATATCACAAAGTGAAATAAAAGTCACAAGTCAAACTTAGCACGTAAATCCGTAATTACAAATATAGTAGACTTTCGGTACTAAAATAAGCAAAGTAGACGAAAAAGAAGTAAACAAAGCAACAAAAATAAATTGGACAATGTTTTAATATTTAATTTGCTATATGAGGTGGCTATACCATTTTAATTACAATATATAAAAATTGCAATAGTATACTTCACAATCAATAGCAATATTTAATAACGCAGGAATTCTAAATTATTCAATGGTTTTGATTATTTTAAATCATATTAAACCATGTGCATTTCGGTAAAAAAAAATCATGCCATATAATTTAATAGTATTCTATTTAGTCTACTAAATTTTTTTAAAAAAAAAATATTGAAATTTTTTTATAATCTAAGAATTTTAATATTTTGTATCACATTTGTGCAATACAATAAGTTTGTTGTTTTACTGGAAAGCTAAAAACAGCTATAATTTTTAGAAATATGCAATTTAAGGATTGAACAAGGGTAAAACACGAAATGTGTTTTTAAAACAAACTTCCTTGAAAATTAAGATTTATGAAAATTCTTTTAAATTCAATCACTGCATTTTAAGGAATAATTAAAAGTTTCATGCGTAAAGGCGTTGCATGTTTCATATCTTTTTGAAATCTTAAAGTAGAAAAAAAATATATTCAAATAACCCCATAATAAGTTCTTATAATCAATATAAAATTAACTGATCTTCTAAACTCAGTGGTGCAGCAGCCCAAAACGAGCCTAGGTCTACTGTACCCATTTCAGCTTTCGTGACCTTGGGCGCTGAGGTGCATGAGCAGATATTCCGGTCAGGTGGTCAGCCTGACGCGAAACCCCAGTACTTAGTTTCCAAGCAAACTTGATTCTCATTTATCGAACCACTGAAGGGATGGAAAGCTAAGTCTACCTTGCCCCCGCAGGGGTTTGAAGCCTGGACCTGTTGCGTAGAAGCGCGATGCGCTACCATTCAGCTACTGATCTTCCACAATATATATAGAAATTGATATTTCACTAAATTCCTTTTATTCATGTTTATAATTACCGTAAAATCCGGTGTGTAACGCGTACCGTTGTTTTCGTGCACCTATACTTTCAAGCTGCAATTTTTAGTTTAGTGGTATGTTTGCCTTATAACACGCACCCCTTTTTTATGAAATTTTTTGAAATTCAAGTATGCAATGTTTTGAAGTTATTTATTTGAGGTATTATCCCAAACTTTAGGAAGAAATAGTATACTTCTAGAACTACAACCATTTAGTTCATATGGAATGTCATTTCTTTTAAATAAACAATATTTCTATACATGCAGAAGTCTAATTTTTTTTCTCTATGCTCATCTTTTTTTATTTTTTTTTATGTCTAACATATTTCTTCTCGATTGTTGGAGATTTGTGGGAGTGAATTCGTGAAAAGGGGACGGAAATGCGTAACAGGAAGTTGGGGAAGCGCGCGCTATTCAGTGAAGTTCTGTTTTTACTCCTTCATTTGGGAGGGGCTTCTCCCCCATCCCCTACCCCCAGCGATCTAGGCCGTAGGATCTTTGTTTTTGTTTTCTCACTTTAAGATCAGAGAAGAAGCTAAGTCCTTTAGGCAGAGCCGTCGTTAGACAATGACGAACGTGTTTCGATACCTGATTTCGATTGCTGCGTACAATTTAAACGACTGGGCCACAGAGCAGCTGGTGTTGCGATCTATCGTAAACAGAACAACTCATCCATATGTGGCTCGACATATGGATATTACTTATCGTCAAACAGGTGGACTGGGTATTGTTAGTCTAGATATTGGGGACATTTGTGCGGCAAAATGCTTATTTGAAAATGGACAAACAGTGATTTCGGTGGTCGTATACATTTCTCCGAATCAAACGGTTCAAAAAATTAAAGATTTCCTGCATTTTTTACTTTTACCATATGCCAAATCGGGTTTTGCTTTTTTTTTTTTAACTATCACTCGCTTTTCATGATTTTGAATGGTGATTTTAAAGTTAACTTCAGTTTGCTAAAAGCCGAGCCACTCATAGCTTTTTTGAATGACGAACTCAAGCTCGAAATGAACACAAATCGAAATGTTTCGACAACTGACAGTGGTACTGTTATTGACGCTATTTTTCAACGGTTTTTAAATACTTTGAAAGCACAAGTATATGTGTCATATTTTAGTTATCATAAATTAAAATTACCGCTCTTCCCCAAATTGAACAAGAATAATTATTTTTGATAAAAAACTGCATTACTCCGTGTGTTAATTAAATAAAATTTTCATTAAAGATATAATTATTCTTTTGAAAATTATTTCCAATCTACTCGATTCATTTTTTTCAGAATTTAAGTTACTATTGTGGATTTTTTTACCACGATAACATGTCAGATGTTACACTTTGTATGCGACTACTGTAAGGCTCGTTTTTTTTTGAAGCTTACATTTTTATACCCAGCGTAAGACGTTCACCTCTAAATTTCGATCTTATTTTATCTGTTAAAAGTGTGCGTTATAAGCCGGATTTTACAGTATGTTTTTTTACCTTGAATATCTAACAATCAAAATGAAAATGTATTAAATGTGTTTCCTAGAAGTAAAATTTCGTTGTTTTCCCACAATCCCAAATAGTCAATTTGCTCAAAACATTAAAACTTTCACTCGAGAGCTTTCATCAAACATATGTAATTCCGTAAGATTTTTCCTAACAGATAATTATTTTTCACTCTCTTCTCTTAAAACTGAAATTTACTCCATTCCTTCTCAAGGTATTCTTTTTTAATAAAAATTCCGATTCCTTTTTTTTTTATTTAAACAACGTTGCATTTTATTTACATCGTTCTTCTGTCTGATACAAGTTTCTCTCCTCGCCAATCCACTTTTCCATTCAAACCTAACAAATAAAGCAATTGATATACACGAATGAATACAATTCACAACTTGGATGAAAGAAATAAATCCGGTCATACAGTCAAGAGAGCAACCTCAAATTCTGATTTCTTTTTTTTACATGTAATGAGAGATGCTTAGAATGTAGATTGTCTCCTTTTTGACCTAGATGACGTTCTCTTTGAATGCGAATCTGTCTATTATAGAAAGGGAATATCCTTCGCCAACAGATTTCTTAAAATTATTAAAGATAGTAACTAACTCGTTATTTTTCTTCTCTGTATGGTTGTAAACTAGTTTAAGGCGCCATGGGTTTAACCAGTGTAAGGATTGCACATATGCGTAGTAAACACAGTAAAATACGTTAAACGTGAAAACGCTTAAGACGAAATATCGGTTGGCACGAAATAATACAACGGTCTCGACAAAACTACTATGCATTTTCATGCATTTTTTTCTCTTAACACGAAACGAAAATCGCTTAAGGAGACACAGTACGATTCAACTGACAAAAATCGGTCAAAAAATCAAATTTATTTTTTTAGTCTAAATTATTTTTTATATACTTTTCTATGACCTGACAAAATTTGCTTTAACTTAAAAAACACAGAATTATGATAGCTTTTAAGTTCGTTTTTATTCACATCCCTATGGCAAATCAAAACTTTAAACTTATTTATCTCCGAAAGATAAAATAACTAGTTTGTCTTCATTTAAAATGCTAAGGCTTTTTTTCTATAGTGCATAATGCTTTGAATTTTTTTTACCTATTGTTAATAGTACATGTAACAAAAGTTGATATGCATTTTTGAATCAAAGCAATACTTATTTTTTTTTTAAATAATTGAACTCAGAATTTGTATATTTTTTAAAGGAATTTTCAATAAGCATTCATAAAAAGAAGTATTGTACGAACACCAATCATGTTATTGCACAAACCCAAACCAACTTTTGTTCTGCATAGTTTGACATACTTGTAAACCAAATTTCATGCGTATATGTAAGTTTTTGTAGGAGGAGTAGCATTTTAAAATCCCTTCACAAATTTTAAGTTTTTTCCTTAAAAAATTAAATGGCTAGCTTTTTATGAAATTTTGAGCACAAAATCTGTTTTACATTGTATACAGATGTATACAAGAGGCAACCAAAATATTTTGAAAATCCTTAAATTAAAAATTTTTGCTTAAATCGCACCATGCCCTTAACACGAAAAATTTTTCCTCCTGGGAGAAGGAGGATATTGAAACTGTACCGACACTTTATGAAACGTTTGAGAAAATTTCTGTATTTTTGGACTTTCCTACTGCATCATCGGAAGAATTACCGTAAAATCCTGCGTATAACGCGCAACTATACTATCAAGCTGCAATTTTTACTTCTTAGATATATATATTCGCCGTATAACGCGCCCCCCCCCCATTTTTTACAAAGAAACCTGAGATGCGCTTGAACAATGCTTTTAAACCATTTATTCAATGCATTACCCCTAGCCAGTGCATTACACCAAGAAAAAATCGTTTATTTCTATAATTAAAACTATTTAAGTTCATAAGGAAGCCATTTCTTTTAAATAAAAAGCACTTCGATGTATGATGAAGTGTACTTTTTTTTTATGCTCATCATGTTTTTATTTTTAATGCTTTCATTTTTATACTCGGCGTATGATGCGCACCCTTAAATTTCGATCTTATTTTTGTGGTTGAAAAGTGCGCGTTATACGCCGGATTTTACGGTATTTGCATTAGATTGTGATAATGTGTGTATAACCCCAATTATGGCAAAGAAAGGCATTTTGGAGTTTGTTCTAAGCTCAAAAAATATCATTGATGCAGATTCGGATGACGGGAATGAAATAAATAATACAGCTCTTGTACCCACGTCAACCAAAAAATGAACATCATGAAAAGTTTGCTCTGTTATTTAGATGCTCATTCTCTCCAAAGGAGAAATGAATAACGAAATGGACGACATCGAACAATCCCCAAGAGTTGGTATCACTTTTCAGTGCTGCACCATATAGGCGATACCAATTGCCGCAAGTAATTTCGACGCCCAGTTCCCTCCCCAAAGGGAGGCAACTGAGCTCTGCCGATGCAAAATTTAATTATCAACAAGACTTATTCACTCTCATGCTAAAAACTTTCACTAAAATGCTTGTAGTATATTGGTTCAAAATGCTTTATTTTATGAAAACAATGAGTAAAATATTCTCTAACTCCCGCGCTTAGTAATTTTCACTAAATATGAAGTATTTAAAATAACATTACCCAATTTCTTTAATTAACAAAAATAATTAGAAGGAAAAAAAGAAAAAAATTTAGATTACTATATTTTTAATACATTTTAAAGGTATCAATTTATTAATTCTGGGGAAAAGATGTATTGATCAATACAAATTAATATTTCGAATTCAAAAAAACAGTTTTCACTTCCGTTTCCATGGAGAACTTACTAAACAAAAACCTTTGTTTATGTCATGTTTCCCATTATGAAATCGAAATTTTGGGATTTCTGGCAACTTTTATGAATCATAAGAAATTGTTTTCTCAACCTTTAAATTAATGTTATGAAATCAATATAATGATTTTCGGTAAGTAATAAATGAGCTAAATTAATAGTTCGATCTTATTCACGCGTAATTTAATCGAAAATAAACATATAAATGAACTTAAAAATAAATGGAAAAAATTGACAGGAAATTTTTTTTTCAATCTGAAGTCGAAATAACAATAAAGCTACGTTTTAATATTCATAAATAATTTTTTAAACAAGATATCAATCATTGGCATGGCCAAGTAATTTTAGCGCGTTTTTCACATGTTGTATTTTACAAAAATGCAACTAATGAACTTTTTACTAACAGAAAGTAGTACTATACTTAAAAAAAATTATTAAATTATTGAATTTAAATATGATTCGGCTCATCTAGGGCACAAATGCGCCAAATGCCGAAAACCCGAGGTCAATCGGTTGCTTATTGGCTGAGAAAAAGGTACGACAAAATATGGAACGAAGACGAAATTGCGCCCTAATAGCGCTTTTTAGCGCGTTTTTCACGTAGTGTAAAAAAAGCGCTATTACGACGCAAATTTCGTCTTCGTCCTCGTCTTCGTTCCATATTTTGTTGTACCTTTTTCTCAGCCAATAATTAACCGATTGACCTCGGGTTTTCGGCATTTGGTCGCATTTGTGCCCTAGATGAGCCGAATCATATTTAATTTTAATAATTTAAAATTTTTTTTAAGTATAGTACACTACTTTCTGTTAGTAAAAAGTTCATTAGTTGCATTATTGTAAAATACAACATGTGAAAAACGCGCTAAAATTACTTGGCCATGCCAATGATCGATATCTTGTTTTACACTACGTGAAAAACGCGCTAAAAATTCAATTTTTGATAATTTAATATATATATATAACTCTATTGGGGTTGTTGTTTAGAATAACATGAAAAAAGCGATGGTAGGTTATTACGAGAAAAAAAAGCAACAGATGGTTCCAAAAAGTCGAAAGAGTATCAAATATATTTTCACCTGAGGGAAATTCATTTGTAAATAACTTATTATTTTTCATTTTATATTAAATAAAATACATAATATTTAAAATATCATTATCGTATTAAAATATTTTTAAAAATCGTAATTATCAAAAATTAAGAAGTAACGCATATGAAATACAATCAAATAATGTATATATTTTGTATATATATTGGTATACTTTGAAACACACACACAAAACAAAATCGAAATTTACGGACTATACGCCGGGTATTAAAATGATAGCTTTAAAAATAAAGAAAAACTAGAATAAAAAATTAGATTTCTACATGTATATCTAAATACTGTTTATTTAAGAGAAACGACATATTTTGTGAACTTTCATTATTGTATAACATGAAAAAATCGTCATTTTCTTCTTCCGTTATATCTTCAAGCACACCACTTATGTTTCATTTTTTTTACCATCACTGTTATTCTGATTTATATATAAATAAATCATCATCTCCATTCAATCTATATCAAGGTAGTCAAACTCAAATGCTGACTTGGGCCAAAAAAACAAGATTTAACTTAAGTTGATTTGCAAAGAAAATCAAAATTCATAGAAACGTAAGTTTATTTTGAATTATACATTATATAACGAAATATATAACAGAACTAGAAAAACTTTATATGTACGTCCTGACACTTGACACTCTTCTCGCATACTATCTTTCCTATCTCTTCGGAAGAAATTTTATATTTTATTATGTTATTGTGTGCCAGTATATTGACCGGGCCGCAAAAATACTGGTTGTGGGCCCCCTCGAGTTTGACACCCCTGATCTAGATTGTTAAATATGCTACATTTTTTAAATGATTTTCTTGAATTATGTCAAGTTTAATTTTACACTCACTTCCAAAAATTAAGCACGGAGAGGAAAATGCTAATTTCCGGAAGCCAATAAGAGTTGAAGAGGATGCAATTAGCTGCAGAGATAGATGGAAGTATGCAAATATGTTACGTAACAGCCAATCGTGCTTTCATGTCAAGAAATATACAAAAAGGGCAGTCTTATAAGAAGCCAGCTTTATGAAAGATTACAGAAGTTGATTGTAAGTGCTGATAGAAGGTGTTTAAAACTTTCGTACAATTTGTTTTCAAGACATACGTGTTTCCATGACTTCCAGAAAACGAATGGAAGTTTCTGAGCGCTGGCGTGCTGTGGGGCGCATTGAAGCAGGACAGTCGATCACAGATGTTGCTCTTTTTTTCGGCGTTCATCATTCTGTAATTTCACGTTTATGGAAACAATTCCAAACCACACAGACAGTTGTCGGAAGGCATGTAGGCGGTCGCCCAAGGGCTACAACCCCCGCGGAAGATCGATATATTGCTATTGTAGCCAAGCGGAATCGCAGAGTGACCTCCACACGTGTGACATCTATGGTTACAGCGTCCATTGGTAAGGCTATATCTGCAGCTACTGTACGCCGAAGATTACATATGAATGGACTGTATGCCCGGGTACCTCGAGTTTGTGTTCCTCTATCTATCCAATCAAGAGGGGCACGATTAAAGTGGTGCCGGGAATATGGCAATTGGACTGTGTCTGACTGGGGCAATGTCATGTTTACTGATGAGTCAAGATTTGCTCTGGAGCCAGATGACAAGCGTATAAGGATATGGCGTAAACAAAGAACACGCAATCAGCCCCAAAACATCACGCATTCCGAGGCGGAAGCATTATAGTGTGGGCAGGGATTTCATTAGGATACTGCACCGACCTGCACATCTTTAAATGGGGTTCTGTGACAGCTGTCCGGTATCGGATGAAGTCCTAGAACCCATTGTGAGATTGTACGCTGCAGCAGTTGGCCCTACTTTTGTTTTAATGGACGATAACGCACGTCTCCATAGAGCTGACATCGTCGATGACTACCTGGAGAGTGAAGGGATTGCACGTATGGCATGGCCAGCATATTCGCCCGACCTTAATCCCATTGAAAATCTTTGGGATGCTCTCAGCCGTGCTGTATCTTCACGTTTCCCACCTACAGCCACTCTTATAGAGCTGGAAACTGCTCTACAAGAATGGCGATTGCTTAATTCTGCGGTGGTTGACCACCTAATTGAAAGCATTGTGATAAGGTGTAAACTTTGCATACAGATGAGGGGGGATCACATACCCTATTAATGTCCTTTTTTTCATTTTATGCTGTTTATTTTCACTTTATACATAATTCTGTTTAAGTCTCCAGTATGACATTATCTGATAACTTACAAAAATTTAATATTGTTTTCATTTCTGTATATAATTATTGATTTTGTTTTATGTATAAATATATATGCTACTTTACTGCCAAATTTTGTGTCAGTCAAAGCAGTATTTGTTGATTTTTTTGCATTTTACATCTTCGTGCTCAACTTTTGGAAGTGAGTGTGTATTTCATGCTTTAATTATCCACTTACAGATTATTTCCAGACTTAAAAAAAAAGACCATGGCATATGTACATTTTAAATTTCAAAATAAAAATGAGCGAGTGATGCGCTAATTTAACTGAAACTAAAGAAGTGCAATTTGGAAGTATTGGTGTTGGAATATACGATGTACATGGAAGAGGGATATACGGAATATGCGCTGCCTAAATAGCACAATTACAGAAAGAAACGAGTATAAGGAATGTTGAATCTTTAAATATGCTAATAAAGTCAAAATTTCATTTCAGCAGTGGAAATTTATCTTTTGGTTAAAAATTTCAAGGTATAGATCAAGCTAGCTGGTATACCCGTTCTTTTCACGGGTGAATTGAAAAATTAAACAATACAGATTGAAGGATAAAAAGAAGTTTTTAATGAGTTAATTTTACGTGGATTGCAAATTAAACAAAAAAAAGAAGCTTTTTGCATATCCCCATTTTTGTCAAATTTTAAGTCTGAAGGTCTAATAGCTGATAAAAAGGATTTTTTTTTTATTTATAACGCCCCGTAACTCTCCTGTGGGTCGATTTTTGAAAACACCTTCCTAAGTTAATCTCTACTCAGCAAAAGTAACACATTGTTACAAATTTTGTGTAATGAACGCTTAAAATAGTGTAAATAATTTATATCTGGACATGTAATACGTTAATATTACTTTCTGTTGTATTTATTTTATGTTAAAATTATATAATATTCACAAGCAACGCCGTTCCTTACATTATAATATACAAGCCAATTTTCATAGAAATCGGTTGAACGGTGTTGGAGTGAAGCGATGTCATATATACAAACATCCATTTATACATATAGAGAGAGATTAACATTAAAGAAGAACCTGTCCAAACAAAATTTCTCTGTGGCTTGGCGATTGAATGAACGGTGAAGAAGTTGATATGCTGTAGCGCCACCTGGTGGAAAACTGCAATAAAGATAATAGCACAAAAACCTTCTCCACAAAAAATACATATACATGCCAATTTTCATAGTGATTGGTTGAACGGTGTTGGAGTGAAGCGATTTCAAAAACACAAACATCCATTTATATATAATAGATTATCAGACATCAGTAAAATTAAAATAAACCAGTATTTAAAATATATTATGTTATTCCAATATTCTGTGATGCACTTACTGCCCATGACATTCTTTTCTTTTTCAATACATAAAATATGTCATTAAAATCAAAAGAAAAGAAAATATTCTGAATATGTGTCTCATCTAACAACACGTGATCTTTTTTTATGGAAACTATGTATTAAATCATATCACATAAACTATTTATCTTTCATCTCTTGATCTTGGCAGATAAGCAAATCTGCAGTAAATTACATAAATAGACATAGCGATTCAACATGACCTTTATGCCAATCATTGTGCAATATATACAGCGGATTAGAGACGAAACGTACTATTATCTAAATTTTTTTATGACCCCCGAAACTTTTTTCTGTTACTCACGTGAGGAATCACGAGTCTAGCCAATTCACGTGAAATATGCATCACATATTTCTGTTTAACCAAGCGTGCGTTTATCAATAACTGAAAAACAGATGCGTAAAAATAAATCTATCTAAAATGACTCAATGTACACCCTCGTTTATATTTATAGACTGCAACTAATTCCAATTCTGATAGGCTCATTGCATTATCGATAACTATCTATAATTTATTATGTAATTGTTAGAGAGAAATAAAGTCCAGTCAGTCTATAGACATCAGACTGGAAAGACACTGTTTACTGCTACATGACTGTATACTATACCATGTTGCAGCAATAATGAAAACAACAATGCTTGTAATATATATATTATACAACATATGTGTAACGCAGTGATTTCAAAACAATAGCGTTGCATAAAGTGGTCGTTCAGAGTCTATGTGATAGTTGCTTTGACGAAAACGATTTCAAAATAACATAAACATGCTATATCAACAATTATTTAAATATAATATGATTTGTGTTTTGGTATATGTTTTGAATTGAACACAATGTTTTGATAAAATCATCATCATACTACAAATAATAAAATGGAACATTTTTTTTAAAAAAATAGTTATACATATTGTATGGAATTTCCGTCGGATTCGGAAAAAATTTGAACACTTAACAATCTTAAATATTTAAAAAATATAAATTAATTTTAAAATGCTCTTAATTTTTTGATTAGTATGGAGATGTTTGATTCTTATATATATATAACTATATGTTTGTATGCAATCATTTTCTTTCATTTTCGATTATAAAAGATTATTAAGATTATATACGATTATATAAGATTTTATTCATTACATACACTTATATATTATTATATAAAACTAAACTAAACTCAGTGACGCAGCCCATGGCAGGCAAAAGCGTAATGTGCCGTATTATATACCGTAAAACATATAATGAAGTATATTTAACACAAAAAATAAGATCGAAACTTATAGGTACGCGTTTTACACCGGGTTAAAAAACGATAGCATTAAAAGTAACAAAAGAAATAAGCCTCAACATTTTTTTACTTCTATATTAATCGAAATACTGTTTATTTAAAAGAAATGACATGCCTTATATGAACTAAAAGATTTGTAGTTCTAGAAGAAAACTATTTTGTCAAAAGTCTGGGATAATAATAAATCGAATAAATGACTTCAAAACATAAGAGCAATGTATACTAATATTTCAGATTTCTTCGTAAAAAAGAGGGTGTGCTTTATATGGCGAATATACCTAAAAATTAAAAAAATAAACTTGAAAGTGTAGGTGCGCATTATACGTCGGATTTTACGGTAATTAAGTAGGAAAATATCGTACATTCTATATGTGATTTATAACAAAAAGAAAAGAATTTAATTAAATTAAATGCAATATAATCAAAATAATTATTACATTCTTCGATAAAAACGTATGCTTTCGCGAGGACTTAAGCCTAATTCAAAATTTAATTTTCAAAGTATTCATATATAAAATAATTTCTTCTTAACTTTTTGCATATATCGAACTTAATTAAGAAAATATTTTGAAATTAATTTAGATAAAATGAAGCTGAAAGAAAAGAAAGTTATTTTTATATTTCATTCGTAGTTAAGATATCAAATAGAATGCATATAATTTTTTCCCTATAGAATAAACGATTTTTTCATAAGAATTCAAAAATATGATTAACTCATTTGTGTGGATGTACATAGAGGAAAATATTTCCACCTTCTGCCACTGATTGAATTTACAACAACAAAATTGGATTATATATCGATTCAATTGAAATAATAAAATTTTTAACAGCAACTTTAAAGAATGAAAATTAAGAATATTATAATCCTCCAAACATAGAGATTAATATACAATAAAATGGTTTTTTATATATATATGTGAATGAAATGAAATGTTTCTCAATCTCTAACAAAAAAAAAATAATAAATATAAAAATACAAGTTTTTCCCTCCCAAAAAATCCAATTCTAAATAAAATATATCGAATAAAAAAAAACATGAAGGAGAGAATAAAAGCATCAAAATGAATATAAAAGAAATGCTCCGAAAACAAAATACATTTCAAGACAAAAGAATTTTTAAAAAATTCTATAATCCAATAACCATTTTGAAAATATTCGTTTCGACCAAGACGTAGGAAAAAGCCGCTTTTGTTAAAACAAGTTTATCGACTTCCTTTCAGTCAGCTCCACCCTTAACATTTACATAAATACAAAAAATAAAACAAAAGGAAAGAAATAAAAGTGCTAATGCCTGTTGCTTTTAAAATTTATACGAAGGTTTGGATATGAATATTAACAAAAGAAAACAACCGTAAAAAACTTTAATAACATGTAATTCTACTTAAGCAGGTGAAATTATATTTTTTGTTGGAGTAAAGTATAATTATTTTATAAAAACAATGAATTCCATGATAAACACCACAGCAATAAGGCTTCAAAGAGAAACTAAGGATCAAATAGGCATTGTTTCATAAACAAATCGAAAATGTATTAAAAAACGTAGTGAAAATTTAAAAAAAAATACTTCGGTAAAATTAGAATTTATTACAAAGGTAGTTTTTTACAATCCAATTCCTGTGGTCGAAACAATTTTGAGAATTACAAATTATTATAAGTAAACAGAAATTTCTCTAAGCATCAATTTAGATTCATCAGTATTAACATATTTTAGCTGTCTCTTATCTCATCACACGTTTTTAAATATTTAAGTAACAATTTTTAATTTGATTGTTCTTTTTCCATTAGGTACGAGTAAAATCTCAGCTTTAAACGTAACCAAAAATTACTAGTCCTTTATAATTCTTCTCTGCACTTTTAGGGGGAGGGGGGTTAAATATAGCATAAACAACAAGGTTATGTATATTAAGAGTTTTCTTTCTTTAATCTTTTTGTAAGTTAAAAAGTTTTGCACAAACCCTTGACACAAATAAAAAGAAAAAACTTTATTAAACTTCTCAAGATGCCGTCATACTCCTCACACTTTAATCAGTTGAAAAAATAAGTGGTTACAAATTTGATGATTGTAACAACTTATGATGAACTTAATTTGAACACATACTTTACTTCCTTTAATCCGCTTACCGCTTAAGTGACTCAGCACCTCCACCCACAAAAGGATAGAAAAATAAATTTATTGCTGTTTAAATATTTACGGGATAAAAACTTTGTATAACCTTGTTTCTTTTTCAATTTGAAATCATTTTGGTAGGAAAATCCTTTAACTGGAATACAAAAGCGTGTAGCGATATAATCTATATAAGCCAGTAACAACCTCCGCACCAAGGTGATCACTTTTGGTGTAGTGGTTAAGTTACTCGGTTTTGGATCCAAAGGTCCCGGGTTCTGTCCTACCGGATAAGAGCGCCACTTCAAGCGTTAGATGTGTCTTAATATCAACGTATACCCAAGCACAGTAGACATGAAGTTTCAATACTTACATTGTTAAATGAAGCCATTTTTTCGCAACGTACATACAATTCATAATTTCGTTGTCACAATAAACTATCTAGCATGTTTTTAACAATAATTGCCAAGATTTTTCTTGAAAATCACAGCTGGTCATCACTGGCGTAGCAAGCTCTGAGGGGGCCCTGTATCAAAATTCCTTCGGAGCCCTTTTTTAGATATGCGAGCCCTGCTAGTGGGATTATAGTTACACATGTTGGGGCCCTGTAGCTTGAGGGCCCGTATCATTGATACGGCGATAGCTACGTCCTTTCTGGTCATCCAAAATTCTACACTGAGAAGGACAAAATATATCGAAACCAAATTTTTTGAGAGATATCACACAGTACAAAAGGGAATAAAATGATTGAAAATATAGCTTTTTCTGCGAGGTGAGGAAAACAATGAATCAGATGATGCCGTGAAGGCATCATTTGTCATCATGGGTGGCCCTCAATATTGAATAAAAGAAGTTTTTGATGTTTTGTTGGAGTATATCAGCCCATGCTGCGTATCCACATAGCCAAAGTTGATTTGCTGTAGCAATATGACGGGAGTGGATGAAGTATGACGGGTTATTTATTCTCCTAGTGTTCAATAGAAGATAGAACAAAACAGGGGAACAGGCTGAATGTAACGGCGGACAACAAGCTCCAAATCGGAAGAAATACTGCGCTGGCCGATCATTGAATCAGCACTGCTTTCTGATGGAGATCCAATATTACCTTGAAACATAATAGTAAGGGGCCAGTATAACGATACATAAAGCAACAGCTAAGTAAACTCTCTCTACGATGTCTCAAGATTCTAATTCTATCATCGTGATGTTCCATGCAGAAACGTGATTCGTCAGTAGAAATAATATAGAACCATTCGATTACCCATGTCCGCCATTCCATTTGATATTGCAGAAGTATACGCGTATCATTTTGAGACAAAGGTAATCGCAGTAATAGAAGACTAGCGCACATTCTCTACAGTTACAAACGACGTCGAAAGGCAAAATCCGATAACAATGGTGGATACTGATTCTTGAGCAACAAATCATATTTGTTGTGATATGATTTCTGATGCGACAGAGCGATCCATCACTGTCATGCGCACGATATGCCTGTCATCTCGAGAAGTTCATTGAGGCAGGTACAGTAGGTGAATCGTTCCCTCTAGTATTCATCGATTACAGATCCATTTTATTGTTGCTTGGATACGTCTGACAAGATCACTTTCTCAGAAGGATAATCGGTATTCTCTTTGCAGACAATTCTTTCTCAGTTCAACTCAAAAACGTTCTCCAATTAAGACACTTAGGTAATATTGCTCCAGTATTTCAAGATAGCATTCTGATCTCCCTTTATATGGCACTTGTAAATTAAATGTTAATTGAATAGATGGCGCTGCATGTCATCAGAGAAATGTATACTTTTTTTGGCTTGTAGAATCAGAGTTATGTAATGTTTTTTGTCATGTGGGCTTGTCTTCTGTGTTGTCTACGAAATAAACCAAAATGCCATAAAGATGATGTGAATCATTGGATTGATATAAAAATATATTGGATATAAGCGTCTATCTGTTTCATGGAATTAAGGAATAAGGAATTATAGCAGCACGTGTTGGTGTCTCTATTGGCATTCATGATGTGTGCGAGCACTGCAACGCCTCATCTGCGTGTACCATCGCGATATACCCACTGTCACTGCCTTTCATGACTTGAATCTTCATTTAAGGTTATTATGGGTGGCTAGCAAAATAGGAGACATCAAACAAATGGTTACGTTTCAAATTTTTCAAGTTGTTATTTATATATTTCCACAGACAATTTAAAAATGTAAATAGTGTTAAAATAACTTTATTTTACTGGAACCGTTCAGGATAATAATTCTAAAATCCAGTACCATTTTTTTTAAAAATGTCACCAATATTAATGCTAATAAAATTATTGCACAAATTAAATCTTTAATTCTTTTTAAATAATTCCATTTATACATATTTCTTAATTTAACATTCAAAACTGAAACTATATTTTAAAAAACAAGAAATAGATTACGGGGCATATTACTCAACGGAAAACATCAATCCAAGCAAATAGAAATAAGTAGCGCGTACAGAATGCTGTTCTACACACTATAGTGAAATCCCAATGTGATTATGATTTGTTGGTCATTCCCTCTCTGAAAATTTGCTTCTGTGATGTATATTCTTAATACAGGGCAAAAGTACGTCTGTGTTAACGATTTCAAAACTTTACTAATGTTTCAGAAGTTTATATTAAATTAACTAAAAATTTCTGAATATGTCAACTGTCCTTTTTCAATCCCAAAAAATTGTGTTAATGAAAGCAATTTCATATAATTTGTAATTTTTTAAAATCAAATTACGATTTTGTGCATTCTAATAGAAAACAAAACATGTTACGAATCAAATTATTCTATTCTTGTCGAATAAATCTGAAACGTTACCTTTTTTTTAATAAAATGACTTTGACTTGAAGGTGAAATTAAATTAGGAAACAGCTGACACAGCTCAAAAACTTTACTTGAGATCATTTCAATGATTATTACTTTTTAATAAGTCAGCACGAGAGAAAAAACATGTTTCCAAAAAAAGACACGCAGATGGAAAAAAACAATAATAAAACAACTCAACCCCACTCTCTTTCAGGAGGTCTAAAAACACATGGCCTTGAGACTTCAATGCGACACGCAAAAACCAAAAACTAACAATGAAGAGACAGGAAAGATGTTTTTGACAAGTTGGAAGAATCCAGTTATTTTAAAAAGGCTGACTTTTTCTCCATTTATTTTAAATTTCCCGGCTATCTGAATAAACACATAAGGGGTCTATATTATATACTGCAAAAACCAGACTACACTAATTGTAGGTTGGTTTATATCATTCTAATAAAACCAGCTGCGGAATTTCCTTTTCAACAATAAACACCCGAATCGATTTCAAGTTAAATTCATCTTTTCTATTATATCGGGTTTTTTTTATTTAAACAAATAGGCTTTACTCTCAAAATATTTTCGAAATATACAAATGAAAGGAATATAGTAAACCTTTATACGATTCGAACTGTAGTGTTTACGAAGAAACCTAATGGAAATGATCATTATATTTATTCATAAGGCATTATAGGCATCCTTTATTGAGTTTTACAATGTTAGAAGCTTTTTTTTATTGACAACTGTGTGTGTGTTAGCCAAATAAAATATTCTTCATTTAGATTCATGCTGATTGCAGTTGAGAAAGAAAAAGCTCAACAAAAGGAGTTTAACAGTTATTCATGTTTTTCAATAATTTCATAGAATAGAACGAGACAATACTTTCAATGAATAAATGATCCAATCCTTAATCGAAGCCTTAAGAATCGAATAGCATAAATATTCAAATATTGAGCTTTTTGCTAATTATATCAACAAAATTGAAAGAAATATAAAAATTTGTATTTTTGTGGTAAAAATATACTAAAAGTTTAAAAGTAAACTACCTCATAAAAATTTTTTTTTCTTTCTAATCATAAAATATTTATCCTAAAGCTAAATTTCGTCGAAAAGTTCAGGTAATATTTTTTTTAAAAAGCTTTGAAATTTAGCACTGTATCTTCTCTTGTCATTAACTGTCTTATGTATCTTGTTATTAACTGACTGTCCTAAGCGCCAGAAGCGCCCTCTATCGACCACTCATCTTCAATGGAGGCCAGGTGAGGTAGGAATATATGAATGCTATGAAAAATCGTCCATGTTCTCTTGTTTATGATATGTGTTGGCTTTGTGAAACTTAAATTAATAAATATTTATTACACTAAAGGAGACTTCATTGAACCCAACCCCGAGTTAAGCACATTTAGTTTAATCTTTAACGTCCAACGCTAAACAATACTCTTTCTACTTCTAGAAATTATTTAAATTTTGAAAACTAAATTCAAATATTAGCATAAGGGAAAATGTATAATAGTTCTATTGAAATAAACCATCAACAAAAATACTGTTATTAAGAAAATACCTTCCTTTTCAATTGCCCCAAAATAAAAACCATTGTGTAGTTGATTGTATTTATTATCATTATTTTTAGTTTTGCATTGCATTTACTTTTTTTGTCATGTATCGGAAAGCATCGAATAAAAAGTACAAAGCAAAATGTTATCCCCTCCATTTTTTCTTTTTAACACGATGCAACTTTTTTAAAGTTTTGTATAAAAAAGAGATTTGTTCAGCGGCAGGATATCATGTTTCGAGGAATTGAATGAACTCATCGCTTAATTTCGGTGCAACGCAATACAAATTGCCATAGTAACTGACAACAACACACAATTAGTACTTGATAATTGCATGTGAAAGTTTAAAGAGACTTTCCTTTTCACTACAAAATAAAATAAATCGATTCGCGAAATCGAGTAGAAAAGCAGTAATATGATTCCGTTAATTCCATGTAAAAACTGCAAGATGGCAAAAAAAAAAGTAAAAAAGAGTTATAAAAAAAACTTTTTAAAAAATATTTGGTACGGTTTTAAAAAATATTCATCATTAAGAAGAAAAATAAAGCATACAAAAGATATTCCAATAAACTACTGTTTCTTTTATGATTCATAAATTACAATAGAACAGCTGTAACAAAAGAAGATAATGAATGTGCTAAGCCGAATATTCTGCATGTGGTCAAATAAATCAGATATTGCTATTAAAAACCACCTGTACACATGAAAAAATCTTTGTAAACACAGCATAGCTCAAAACTTCAGCTGATGAGAAATTTCGCTAACTTCTGTGTTTGGATAAAAATCAACATCTTTTTTTAACAAAATATTCCAACATTAAAAATAATATTATAACATCAATTACAATCAATAAAAAATTTCTAATCAGGGATGTTTCCTTTTTATTTTACCATTTATATAAAAAAAAAATTTTGGTTAAATCCTATTTTAGCCCACATTTTTTGGTAAAAAAAAAATTGTGCCAGATTGAACCTACAGCACTTTTTTCTGTTTTAGATTCCTATTCGTTATGAGCAACGGCTCTTAAACTGCAGTCCACGGAACTTCAGGGGTCTCCAGCGTTTTACTAAGGAGTTTGCGCGGAAGTCTCACATTTAATGTTAAGATTTCTCTCTTTACAGACTCTGAAAGGCCTCATGGAAAAATTGAAAGATGTGCTATATCCTAGAGTAGATAATTAAATTTTCAACATGAAAAAACTGTACAAGAACATGTGTGTGCTTTTCGATCAAGAATATTTAAATTCAGTTATTTTTTTTTTTTTTTTTAAATTCTTTGAACCTATTACAAAGTCAATTTTTTAATTAGATTTTTTTTTCCTTCTTTTTTTTTGAAAAAAAGTGTTAAAAAAGTTTGTAGAAGTAGCAGAAGCAGTCTTAAGATAATTCAGGAACCTTTAAATCATTCAGTCATTCGTTAGGAATCAGGGAGGAGTATTCAAAATCTTGGAGGTCCACGATGTCACGCTGATACATAAAAGAGAGGAGCGGGGGCAGTGCGCAGCGATCAAAAGTTTAAGAACCACTGCATTACGAGGTTGATAATTCGCCAAGTTGGCGATAAATAAAGGTAGGGGCTGAAATAGGAACCAATCTTGCGTTACTAAAGAAACTGTCTTTTTTGAATAAATGTGGAAACACCGTCACACTGAAATTTTAGAATACGTTTATATGCATTGCATATAATATTTAATTATGCAGTTATCTCTCTCTCTACAAAATGTGGATCAGACATTATGATCAAGGAAATTAAATCAAGTATACTAATGAACAACAAATTAACTATATTTTAGACTAAAACAAACGTTGTAACGAATTATTAACAGTTCTAGAATAAATACCGTGATCATAATACAAAAATAAAATGCTCAAATGATGAAATATCAAGCGTTTCCGAAAGTTATGTAACATTAAAAAAACAAGTTTAAAATAAGAATTGATATGATAACGATTTATACTTAGAATCACATAATCTTAAAGTAAATTTACACATTTCACCACGCACCAAAAGTTTATGAGATAACAATTCATCAGATTTCCATGTTTTACAAATCAGTTTAGATAAAAAAAAAAAAAAAGTCTCTTTAACATGTACTGAATATGTTGCACCTTATTCATACTGAAATTTGTATTTTTTCGTCAGCAACTGTTGGTGTGAGTGTGGATTTTATAACGAAGTATTGGATTGGCAAGAAAGTAACTTCAGTTTTTTTAGAGTAAAAATTTTCTATACTAAAAATAAGCTTTAAGCCAGTTGAATATTTTCCATTATGTTTGATTACCTGGTGCCCTTTTTCTGGCCACTTCAAGGTTCGGGGCTCATAGAGTTTCTGGTCCTTATCAGCAAAAAACTCAACTACAGTAGAGTAAACAACTGCGCGGAATATTAGGTCAGTTTGTTTCCAAGCGAGGGGTGTAAACGTGCTCTTTTGTTGAGTTTTGTTGATGTAGAAACCTGGATGGCATTCGATGCTGAAGACTGCGGATTTCAAATGCTAAATGATGACGAGATTGTGACTTCCGTGCAGGAAGAATCCGACCCTGTCGACGATGAAACGGATGAAGACGAGGACAACAACAACGAAAGTAGCAAAAGCTGACGCGTTTCTGCGTTAGAGACAGCTATGGAGTGGTACTAACAACAATTAGAGGGTTGTCCTACTCAACTGCTGCTGCTCAAGAGAATTAGATATCTTGCAGCGAAAAAACGAAGGTGTACAATTGTACAGCGAAAAATAAGTGATTATTTTCCACAATCAAGGTAAAATTGCGACATTTTGCACCTATTTCGCTTTCCCTTCAAGCACGTTTCCCGCATGGAATGATTTTCAATATTCGTATAGTGTCCGGTTTCATATACTGCATGGATCGCATTCGATTTTCGGTTATCCGAACAATCGCGTATCCGAACGGTGCCCGGTCCCAATTAATTCGGATAAAGGACGTGCTACTGTAACTACGATTTGAGGTCATCATTTTTATTGAAATGTTTACCATTTAAAACGATTCGTAAACATGGAAATAAATGATAATCCGATGGTGCAAGGTCTGGGATAAGAAATGGACCGTCTACAACAAGGGTGCCAAACTCACAGGTTGACTTGGGCCAAATAAACAAAGTTTAACATAAGATGAGCCGCAAAGAAAATCAAAATTAACAGAAAGATAGGTTTATTTCGGATATAATACATTATAATAAATATATATAAAAGAACAAGAAAACATTAATATATACGTCCTGACTCTTGACAACTCTTCTCCGCTACTATCTTTCCTATTTCGGGAGAAATTTTGTTATTTTTTATATATTATTGTGTGACAATATATTGACCGGGCCGCAAAAATGGTCGTTGTAGGCTGCATTAATCGATTAATTAAGCATTAATCGAAAAAAGATTATGGTCCAAACTTGACACATCTCTCTCTCTCTCTCTCTCATTAACATAACCTTTAGCAAGGAGTAGGAAATTATTGGAACTTTGTGATGTGGCATTTTCCATCTAGCCCTGACCTTGCACCATGTAATGATAATTCGTTTTTAATTTTAGAAAAAATTTCGATGGTAAACATTTTAATAATAACGATGACCTCAAATCACACCTTGGTCGAGTTTTCTGATGATAAGGATCAGAAACTGAAAAAAAGCGGATTCGTGATCAGAAAAAATGGCAACAGGTAATTGAATAGAATGACAGATATTTGACAGAATAAAGTTAATTTCTTGGTGCAGAAAAAATTCACACTAAAACACCGAAATTACTTTCTTGCTAACAAAATATATTTATTTCCTCCAACGAAATTATTCGAAATTTTTATAAATTTCCAATAAAATTTTTAGATTTTCAGAATATTACAGAAATTTTCAGAATAATATTCCGTATACTGCGACACATAATGCACACTTTAAACAACACACACACACACAAAAGATCGAAATTGACAGGTACGCGTTATATATGCCGGGCATAAAAACGACTTTTAAAAATAAAAAAAAAAAAAAAAGAGCCTTAAAAAAATTTCTACGTACGCATTTTTTGTAAACCATTTTAACTTTGCTTTGAATGGTTTCTTGATACAAACATCTAAAGGTTGAACTTTTTTTTTTTCTTCCTTTTCTTATGGGGCTGCGCATTGGTATTTTAAACCTTTACAGGCCCTAGGAGCTGGTATCACTTTTTAGCGCTACACCATATAGGCGATATCAATTACAGCAAGCAATTTTGACGCCCAGGTTTCCTCCACAGAGGGAGACACCTGAGCTCTTGACGATGCGAACCTGTATTAGGATTTAATTTTCCCGAGCGCATCCAGGCCAAACAGACACCCTAGGGATCTTTTACATGCCGTATAATCCTACGACATGGCCGCTGTCGTTTTTCTGCATTATGAAAATCCTCCGACTTGGGCCGGGGTCGAACCCGCAACCTTGGGTGGAGAAGGCCAGCGACAAACCAACCACGCCACCCAGCCAGGTTAAACTAATGGCGTTCATCCACCTTGAATAACGTCCATGCCTGTGTTGCACTATGTCAACAATTACTTCATATTATCCGACAGATAAGAGACCTGAACATGTCCTATAGCTAAAAGACTCTAGATTCAGTATAAAAATTTCTTGTTTACAATTGTACGAGGCTTTCATCCATCCATTCTTATTGTGTACATGGATGAAAATACCTTTAAGAAAATTAGATTTCGGCATAGTTTTTCTTGTAAAAATAAAAAAAGGGTTTTAAATTTGTACCGTCCTTTATGAAAGTGAGATATTTCATGAACTGTTGTTTTTATGTCAACCGTTTTTGTCGAAGCGCATGTGCATTTTAGGTTTCATTGTAAAAAAAAGTGTGCGAGCTTATGGCAATACGCTTAACGATTAAAAAAGAAAATGCAGTTTGAAAGTATAGATGCGCAGTGGATTATATGGTAATACAAAATTATGTGAGTGAGTGAATATTAACGTCCCACTGTTCAGCTACACGACAAAATTAGGCATCCGACTAGGTTCGGAAACCAATTTCTCAAAAATTGATTTTCAGAAGAATTGTATTGCTTCAAAGAACTAAATAGGTTTACATAGTCATAATTATTAAACAAATAACATGTATTACCCCTTGTTTTTGAAAAAAAAAATATTATTTTTACAAAAAATTATCAAAATTTGCAATGTTAAGAAAAACAACCTAAATGAAAATACATAAGACATAATGCAATTTTATTGAAAAACTTCTTGAACCATCTGAAACATCACAAACTACGAGGGTAAAAAGTTTTTTAAGAAATAAATATTTTATAAACATTCAAATTTGATGTTAATGATTTTTCGTCAAATTACTTTATATTCTAAGCTAAAAATGGCTGTAAAATGTGATTACGCGTAATTATTTTATGACCTGAGATATATTACACTCTACAGAGCTCATAGTGTTGGACATAGAAAAGTTTCTAAATTGTATTTTTATTTTTAAGCACTTAATCTATCTTAAAGCACTTAATTTACTTAAAAGCAATTAATTTTTAAATTGCCTACTATTTTTTAACTTTAAATGCACTTCTTCATTTCAATTATTTTCTTTTAAATTTTCAATATTTTAATGCGGTACTGGGCTAAGGCAAAGCCAAAGCAATGTTTAACACAAAACCCAAGATAGGTGGTGAAGTTTCCACATGGAAACAGTAACTCCGCTAACACATTCTACGTATATGGAGCTCATAACGTAAGTGTTACAAATTTCATTGGATTGCTTTTGAGATATCCCATTTTTCAAGCACAAACTATCGTAAAAATTTTATTTTTCAAAAAATACATTTAAAAAAAATATTCTTATAAGTAAAATGAAGTAAATGTTTGATAAACAACTTAAAACTTTCCAGTTTTTAGCGCGTTTTTCACGTAGTGTAAAAAAAGCGCTATTAGGACGCAAATTTCGTCTTCGACTTCGTCTTCGTTCCATATTTTATCGTACCTTTTTCTCAGCCAATAAGCAACTGATTGAGCTCGGGTTTTCGGCATTTGGTCGCATTTGTGCCCTAGATGAGCCGAATCATATTTAAATGTAATAATTTTTAAATTTAAAAAAAAATTTGTTTTTGTTTTTTTAAAGTTTAGTACACTACTTTCTGTTAGTAAAAAGTTCATTAGTTGCATTATTGTAAAATACAACATGTGAAAAACGCGCTAAAATTATTTGGCCGTGCCAATGATTGATATCTTGTTTATGTATTACTCCTTCTTTTACCTCAACACTTATATTTCTTTTTTCCATAATGTCCTTAACATCAAACACCTAAAAAACACCTTTTGAACCTAGTCGGATACCAAAACAAATATTTCAATGGAGTTATAGAGCTTCATATCTATTCAAAGAGACGGAATCTAATATATATTTCGTCGGTGATTCGTTTATATGTTTCGACTTCCCTTGAAAAGAAAAGTTTTCTAAACTAAACAATGGCATTACACCACTTCCTTTACACAGTCATTGTTTCAGAATGTCAGTCTCGAGACAAAGCTACCAAATTTGTAACAAAAAGGAACGTCGCTACACAACACAGAACAAAACAATGCAGTGAACAATAATGTCTTAGGCTGTATCACATGCAGTTATACAAGTAAACAAATGATGTCACGACTTCTTAGAAGTCGAAATTTCTGTCTACCTCAAAAAATCTTGGCCCTTTAAACAGAGTATTGAGACACAAATACATCTTAGGTACATCTCTTTATTATATTGACACAGGATGAAAAATTGATCGGCTGAATACTTATAAATTGTTTGTCTTGAAAAACAATTCAAAATAAAGGATTGTGATCTTAAAAACAAGATTGAAACATTTTTTTTTAAAAACTCAGAAAATATTCCCAAACTCCTTTGAATTTATTGAAATTTTTGTGTTAAGTAAAAAAAAAATTTGGCGTTTAGGGATAGAACTCAGTACCTATAGATTCGTAAGCACGTAACATAACACTAGACCAAAACAATCACTTCAGTATGGAGGCTGTTACTGGCTTATATACAGTGGCATAACGGAGAAAATTTGGGCCCCACTGCAGTGTCAGGTTTTGGGCCCCCAAGTTGGATTTTACAAAGGGAAGTATTTGGCGACAGACAGGCTTCGGACCTCCTGGAACCCTGCCCCCCCCCCCTCCAGCAATGCAAGGGTGTGCGTTACACCACTGCTTTTTAGGAACCACCGCTATCGGTGTATATTAACCATTTATAATTAAAACAATTGATTTAAGAATAATTCATATATTTTTTGTTGTACGAATATATTTTTTACATAAAAGAGATAGGTAAAAATGTATTCATAAAAAATATATCATAGGTATATCTATAAATACAGAATTTAGAAAAGAATTAAGAATACTGATAAAATAACTAGTTATTCACTTCATATTAGTTTCTCATTTTAAATTTATTTTAGTTTCGTAAAATTGGATATTGACAAGCCATTTTACACTATATTTTTATTTTTCCTAAAAACTTGTTGAGATTTAGTGGTGCGACTTAGAATCGACGGCGGCTTAAGATTCGAATAAATACGGTAAATTAAGTATTGACTCAATATAAATTCGTTATTACTGGTAAATGTTATTATTATAAAGTCTTGTTCAGAATAAAATTAAATAGATGAAGAAAGAAAATTGTTTAGTCAAAAATAAATCTGTTGAAAAGAGAGTAAAATATATATATTGCTACTCCAAAACTTATAACGTTTCCTATAGCTAAGACCATAAAAAATAATTTTTGAGAAATTTTTTTATTATCAATCCAAAATTTTTCGAACTCAAATTTAAAATCAGTTGTTGTTGAATATCACTGATAATAACTAAATAATTACAGATCTTTACATTCAATACTCGATTAAAATTTGAAGGAAAATAACAATTCATTTAAAAAAAAATTTGAATTTTTTAATGAAACAAATAAAAATTACATAACTTTAAATCCCAAGATTGGTGACTCATTTAATTTATTTTTAACAAAATTACTACGAAACCTCACATACAGTAAACTCTTTAAAAAACAATATATCCTCTCGCCTTCACAAATAATCCTTCAAAAGCTACCAGTAAAAAAGATTTCCATTTCTCTTTCAATTTTGCAACATTATAATCTTTTCTCTTCATAGCCTAAGAAATCGAATCTTCTTTCAGCATTCACTAAACATAAGCACATCAAAATAGAGAAATTTACTGCATATATACAAACGGGGAAAAAAAAACTGTGTTATTGTAACACATTCAACAGTTTCATATTTATTAAAAAAAACAACGTACGAAATTAATAAGCATTTGTCCATGTCACGCATCGGGGGATTTGAATTTAGAAAACATTGTAGTATAACTTTTCACGTGCTCTTAAAGTCCAATTCAACGACTATACCGCTTAGCATTCACTTAACACTTCTGTATGATGTCATACTATTTACAGCAGGGGAAATTTAAACATAGGATTCGAAGGTCGGAAACATAAAAATAATAATAAAAAAAAAGTCTGAGAGGCTTTGACCTTAACATCACGTGCAAGAATCACGTGACTTGCACACAGTCTCTCCACAAGAGAAGATTGGAGAAGTAACGACTGGATAACGGCGCATGCTCAGGAACACAGTCTCATCGCGCCACACAAACCGCATGATCTACAACTCATAGGCTATTTTTTACACGTATAAATCTGTCGCCTCTTCCTTGATGTAATGCCAGGAGGTATCCTTGGAATCATTATGCTGCTCGTTACGTCGAATACTGGCCAATTTCCAGAACAAAACACGTAAGTTTGTAAGTAATCAAAAGGAAATGAATTTCCATTGATATGGAGTCGTTGTTACATGAGACAAAAAAAAATAAAAAGATAGTTTGCTTTGCCAGACTTTAGTTTCCTGTTGATTCCCTAGCAGAAAAATTAAAAAAATATATAACCAAGTTCACAAAAGAATTTAAAAATCTGACATCAATAGTCTATTTTTTTAAAGGATCCTAATTAAATATTAGCTCAAGGTATCCGACTACTTACGACAACTTTTTTTAAAAAAGGAGATATGGGGATTTTTTAAAGGGGGGGGGGGGGGTCAGATTTGTTTTGTATACTTTAAGAAAAATAAGCTAAAATTAAGAAGAGAAAAAGAAAATATTATTACAAAAATATGATCAAATTTACAAAAAATAACATTAACGTGGTCCATTCCGTACATGACAAATGAACGAAGTCCATGAAAAAATTTTCAATTCAGACTTGTTGCTATGTTATTCATTTTTAAATGACCTTCAGGATAAGTGATATTTTCATTTTTACAAAAACTAGAGCACTTTATCTTTGTTTTTATATGAAACTTCTTAAAAAAACAGTGATTATATTTACATAAGGAACTGTAAATTTTGTAATAAAACAGTGATTGATAAATCTAAAGGTCAAAACACTTCTACTAGTATACAAAAAATACACAAAATATTTCAGTTAATTACTTTCAAGACTTTTTTTAGCAATCGCTGACCCCGTTTGAGCCTTTTAAAAAAAAAACACATTTCGAGTGAAACGCGTTTTAAAGTATGACATCTTGCTTAAAGTAATGGCAACTGTTTTTACTAAAACACTTGTAGTTTTTGTTCTGGTGAACGGAAAATAAAAAACTTCGTATTTTTATAAAGTTAATAAGATGACCTAAAAAATAAAATCATAAGAAAATTAGTCAATTTTTGGCAAAATTCACATTTTTAGGGTAGCCGGATACTTTAAAACGACTTCTGACAAATAAAAAAGACGAAACTAATCGCTAGATGTCTCAAATACAGCGTAACTTCTTAAATTAAAAATAAACTTTATTTATTTTAAATTTTTTAAATACAATCCAACATATTGATATGGATAGTTTAAGCAATTAAGCTAATTTTACTATCCTAAGGCGAAATATAAAATGAAGTTTCAATAAACAATAATACAATTTTATAATTCAGAACGTTTTATATAACTCTCTTAAAGAGTTCTTTTTCACTGATTTCCGTATTCACGTGTATCCGGATACATACAGATATTTCTTGCCAAATAAATGATTTTTCCTTTCTCCGTGTGGCATATTTCTTTTGAATCGATCACATTGTCTCTTTACAAATTTCAGTCTATCATTCACTTTCTTAGGTGTATCAAATACTGTTCTTAATATTCCCCGAATTTCTTCCAAATGAGAGTCCTATTAATTATATCCAACATATTCTTTATTATGCAAACATTATTATAACAAAATGCCTATTAGTATAATCACAGAAAAATCTCCAAGACAAAAATTCGAAATGTGTGGAATTGTGACTTTTTATAAATCAGTTACGGAAACAGCTTAAGTTTACTCAGTAAAAGCACACGATTAATTAAAAAGAATACATTAAAAATTACATAACTATCAAAAGATTAACAAGGAAGTATATGTGTAATGAATCCCCCCCCCCCAAAGAATAGTTTAACTATTTCATTCCAAAACTCATAGATTAACAAAAAGAAGAGTTCGTTCATTTCTGAAGTGGAATAACTATGCAAGTTTTATTTATGTCATAAATATAATCAGAAAAACTATTAAAGATGTTCGCTATTAAAGGAACAACGAACAAAATTTGTACATCTATCATTTAAAAAAAATAATGAAGAGCACAATAGGAAATAATTATTTTCTCAATCAAAAACTTCATACCTTCACCACATTTGATTTATTTATAGGTATGAGGGAGAAAATTGCTGCTATGCGAAAAAAAAATAATCTATATCTTTCCTTTTTTTAAAAATATTTAAAATTTCTGCCATCAAAGACCATCTACTTAAAAGACCATTAACCGAAATCTTAATATCCCCCCCCCCAATCCCATCAGAGATCTGAGAGAGATGGGGCAAAATGTGACACCTGTTCCTGTGCACAGATTTTGGGGATATTAAACTGGCATTAAACAATGACAAATGAATTTAAAAAGGAAATATTTTAAATTTTGTCAAAAAAATTATTGTAATGACTTTTTTTTAATGAATTCTCGATTTTTTTTAGTTTAAATTTTTGTGTTAATTTTAAACTTAAAAGTTCAGTACAAAATACAGCTTTTCTAAAATTCAAAGATTTCCTAGAAAGCATCACGTCGTCTAAATCGTGTCTTGGGTTTTAGTACCTAGCATGTTCTGGGTACTAAAAACCCTAACTACGAGTATGTCTTCGCTTATGTAAATAAAGTTCTCATAATTTTCATTTGCAATCTCTTGCGGTGATTGGGTGTAGTGAATACACGAAAAGGATAACATAGTATTTTACTGATGTTCTTGTAAATGTTAAGAAAGACTTTAAGTGCTTCATGTTAAGTCTATCTCAAAAAAGAATCTTTATAATCGCAGAAGATTATCATTAAGAAAGTCCGAAGTATAAGATACTTAACGATTTTTTTTTAAAAAATCCTCTTCAATAATAACGTATAAAAACTATCCGACAAGGATGACTGTTTTATTTTTTCTCCATTGAAAATGCATAGTTCCTCAATAAAATTAATATACGTTATTAATTATTCACCTTTTATATACAAGTACATAAATTTTTAACTGTTGATTCTCAGTGCAAGTTTAAAGAACAAATTCACACTAAAATTAATGACACGTCATAATCACATAGTAACGACAATCACATGTTTCCAGTCAATCAGACCATAAATCCATGTGACGTCATAGTCACATGATAAATGCAATCATGTTTCTAGCTAATCAGTACACGCGCTTCATTGTTACCAACGTTTGCTTTTTGAGGAAACTTTATTTTAAAATGCTCATATTTGTCAGCAATAATAACGTATATAGGTAAACAAAATGCACTCGATTTGAAAGTACACGAATAGTACATATTTTTTTTATTTTGAAAAACTTTTTGAAAGATTTTAAAACTTGTACATCTTTACCCTATTTACTTCTTTGAGATTTTATCTAAATTTTACCAGTGGAACAAGAACAAGTCTAATGTCAGTTTGTTTTGAATTCGATGGAGAACACGTGATTGTATTTGACATGTGACCGTCATAAATTTAGCTCATTAATACATGTGTTGGCGCCAGTTGGCGAAAATTCCTTTGCATAGATATAGCCAACTGTTTCAAACTTTTTGTAATCAGTTCGAAAAGTATAGCAGTCCCAAATGGTTGGGATCCGTTTTGCTTATTAAAATTTGTTAAATTTACAGTTCACATTCAATTATTTTAATCAACAACATGCGTAGATTCTTCTGTAAAAAGTAAAAAAAAATATTTTTCAATCTGCTACAAATTTAAGAAGCTGTATTGAAAGTACGGAATCAAAATATATGTTTTAAATTTAAAAAGGAAAAAAAAAAGTGAAAATTAAAACATGAAGAATATTAATAAATGCGTGGAGTGTATTTAATAATACTAGTTTCATTAACCTGAAATAAAAAAAAATCCGTGTGAAATGAAGTGAAGAATCAAATAAAATAATATAGAATGAAATTAATGGCTATGTGAAAAAATACATAAGTGTAAAATAAAGTAAAAGAATAGATTATTCTTAAGAAAAATAAAAATAATTCCAAAAGCATTATCTATCAATGCATAAACTAAAAGAAAAAGGAAAAAATTCAGGGATAACATACGTTTTTTAACAGAGAACATCCCACATCAAAATGCAACCGCACCATTATTTCCAGCAGGAATGAATGATCCTCAACTCACGATCACCATGATTCGCTCTAAACTAATATCCACTCCAAATGTCAACGAGTTCTTCAAGAGTCATTCCACTTAACTACGGAAAAATAGTTTTTATTGATATATAACAACGAAATGGTAAAACAGAAAGAAGCAGACATTACCCTGCAAAAGCAGGTTAAAAGATTGCTCAAAAATAAAAGAGGATGAAAAAAATTTCATTTTTATTCCTTGGAAACGCATCGTAATAGCTATAGCTGAAAAGTCATCCCTTCAAATATTCAGTGACAATTTACGAAACGATGTTTGACATATGATCAGTACCGAATTGCGTGACATTGCTAACAGGAGCGTTGAAACAAGAAAGTAATCACTGTCTGAATTAAGTTGCCTAGGAAACCTAAAATCAACATAGGAAATTTTTATACATTGCCCGCCTATTATTCGGTGACATAAAAGTTGTAGCTATCACAGTTATTTGGTTCCGAAAAAAAATGAAAATTTTTCAATGCTTGCCTGACAGAAAGTTTTAAAATATGCATGCATATGGGTTTACACACACGCGCAAGTTAAAATTGCATTCGCATACTCCTGGATATGAATTATTTATTGATATGACTTGTAACCTTTTTAAGATATAAATTCTTTGGAATAATTTAGTCATTTTTTCCGCCAAACTAATTATTTCGCCAAGCACCCACAAATGAAATAATAATCATCGAAGAATCACTAATGCGTATAATAATCATCGCTAAGTAGTTATTTGGTAAAATAACCAATGATTTACAATTTTGTTTTAACGTTTTCATCTGGGGTTTACGAGAAATAAAATATATCAAAGATTTCACACACACACAATAAGAATTAAATTTTTGTTCTGTACATACATTTTTAATCAAGTGATTTTTATTGAAATTTTTACTTAAATATCAATTTTAATAAATTTATAAAATAAGTGCTTCTGAAATCATAAAGAATATTTATAAAATGCAACAAAAATTATTTTAATGCAGTTATTGAAATACAAATATAAAAGAGAACTGTTGGCTCTGACACTTTTTTTTTTACCCTTCTATACAAAATACTCAAAGGGGTGTTTTTTGTATGTTGACATCAACATAGAGTTCCTCTTTAGACCCTAAATGACTTTCTCTGATTTAATCAAAATTGTTTTTCCACATACAGCTTGAATGGAATCTTAACCTGTTGTTCTTCAACTAACGCACCAAGGATTTCAGAAAATAACCGATAAGACAGTACAGGAAATAAAATTTTTACATTTCCATAATAAAATGGCCTTACCCTAAAATCGTAAGTGTGACGAGAAAAACATAAAAAAAACGGTGCATTTACATATTATCCCATATGTAATGGAAAATCGCCAAATATGCGCAAAACACTATTCCTAACAACATTAAAAGGTAACAACAAACGAATTCGTTTATTTGTTAAGGCATACTGTTCAGAGTTATTTTTTTTATTTAAAAGCAGTAGGACCTCAATTTAACAAAGTTGCAAAATTCCGAAAAATTCGCAAAATACAGATTCATCGTATTCTTGGTTCCAGAAAAAGCTCATAAAATCGAAAAATCCGCAAAATAGTGGTTCGTAAAATGGAGGTCCGACTGTATATAGTTTATGTGTTTAGTTATATTAAAAAAATAAAATATTTGTTTATTTTTTAGTTTAAATTAAACAAAGAAGTACTAAATGAGATAAGTTGCGAAGTACTAACAAATAACCTTGAAGTACAAAATGATAATTTAAAAGAACAACTTTCAAAACATAATTACAATCTATTGCAAAAAAAAAAAAAAAATTTATAATTTGTTCAATAAGTTATCAATTTAATACTTCGAGCTCATTGAAGATATTGATTGAACAAAATAATGCATGAGTTTTATCTAGTAAAAATAATCTAAACTATACATATTGTTTAAAATTTAAATTAACTAGTATAATAAAACGGATGGGCATAGTATTTCCTTAATAACTCGATATTTTTTTCTCTAATTGTTTATCTTTCAATTCAAGTAATTTTAAAACAAGTAAATATTTGACAAATGGGTTCCTTCCACTAATTTCCTTTATAACACAAATTTATTTAAAAGTACAATGCCTCATATAACTACTCACCATGGTAAAAAATCAGGAAATTATGTCTTAATATAAGCAAAACAAGAAGTACTGGCAACAGATCTCGTAATTTTGAACCACGATCTAGTGATGGTATTTCTCTAAATAGTTCTGACATATACCATTATACTTTATTAAATTTTATATAAGTTATTTAAATATTGAAAAATTTTTTTGAATTTTTTTCAATGCATAACGATGTTGTTGTTGTTGTTGTCGTGTATGACAAAGTGCAAAGGTATTGTATATAACAAAATAAAGGTAAAAAAATGAGTCAAATATTGCCAAAGGCGTGAATCACTGCCGTGGCAACATCCATGGCACGATCCGAACATAACGATGTAAATATATTTAATTTAGTAACACAATTTCAGATTTATTAGACTACATTTAATTAATAATTAATATAGTTTTGAATTTATTTTAAGAAATTCTACATAGAGTGTTCTCATTAAAATTGTATTAATTTGAAGTTTATACTAATTCATAGCATATTCATAATTATAATGATGAAAATATGTCAACGCAAAATGCTTTTAAATACTGTGACATAATGGTGTCTTTTATTGTGCATGCCGTATATTACACGATGATAATTATGGTAATTCCACCTTTAACAAAACTTCATTTAAAACATACAAAATTAGGAAGTACAAATATTTCAAGATTGTAACCAGTCAAGTGCCGCAGCGGGCGTGTATATACGTCTTTCTGAGTCGGAGGTCTTTAGTGCCTCGGACGTGTATACTCGTCCTTCCAAAAGAAGACTTTTTGTATTGAGCTGCTCTGTTTAAAACTAGTCCTACAGCTTTGGATTACAATAACATGAGTTTGACAGTGCTTCTAAAGAATTTACTAATTTCGGAGAAAAGGTGGGGAAGAGGAATTTGAAAGGGTATATTCCAGGAACGAGTAAATTCATAGCTAAGCAGTTTTCTTGCTTTTTTGTTTGAGTGTGATCTTTTCTATTCTTCATTTGATGTCATTTTCACTTAACGTGTGTAATAGGAGCTTTTTAATTTTTTGTACGAATGCACTGAATGTAATACTAGTTTATGTGTTCAATCATGCTTCGGGATAAATCACAGAGCAGATAAGTTATAATTTAATTTTTATCATATTGTATCTAGAGATTAATTTTTTTCATTTTCACATTTTATTATTTCATCCTTTCCTTTCTTTCTTTTTTAAAATGAAAGTAAAAAATTTTTTGGTGGAAAAACACGCCTGTATTTTCCCCCCAATAAACCGTGTAAAACGGTGGAACTGGGGGGGGGGTGAATTTCGTATATTTTCCTGGGCAGTTAGAGGTTCAATGATTGAAGTATATGATGAGAAAGTAACTGCAGCCAATGTTCTAAATTCATGACTGTCCAGTAATAAAGGTAATCACGTTTTTCCTATTGAATCCAAAGCTAGCATTAAACTTGTACAAGTTGGTTTACTTGTAAAGTCCAGATGTAATTTCAAATTTGAAAATGTTGAAATAAATGTTTAAATAATCAAATTTTTCCAAAAGATTTTTTTTTCAAAATTTATAAAGTATTATCATAGTGTACGATTACTTTAAAACCCAGTATATTTTGTTTATTTGAGAGCGTTATTATTGTAAGAAAATCTGTACTATTTTAAAAGGAAGTTTCTGTACAAATTAAAAGTTGGCAACAGTGAGGCAAAGGGGCTGATTGGCTGCAAACACGTGATAACATTTCTTAGGTGACTAAGACGTGATGGAAATTAAGCTCACTGTCCGCACACTACACTGAAAGTTACTATTGCAGAAAGCATTTTTAAGTAAAAATCACAACAAAATGCGTTATAAATTTTAAAAAGTATATAATTTAAGTAATATTATTTTAACTATACAATGCGTGAAAAATACTAATATTATTTTACGTGGAGTTTTAAAATACAAGATAGCAACGCGCGTTTACGAAACTTTAAAATAAAGGAAATAGAAAAACACAGAAAAATACATCAAATGATAACAAAAAAAGTACATTAGACTCAGCAAAACATTATTGGTAATTTCATAAAAATGGCTTTTTAGGATTTCGTCAGAATAAATTAAGAGTGTAATTTCATAGCAGAAATAAAAAAAAAATGATAATTTAAAGCAATAAAAAATTACATCAACATAAAAATCAAAGTTTTCCTCAATGCCATATATTGAGGACCTTGGGAACATTACGCATGGCTAAATAAAGCTTTGTTGGATTTCACAAGTAAACAATCATTATCGTAGGAAATGCATGTATAATGAACAATAAAAAGTTCTTTGAAAAAAGCTGTTTTCAATTACGATTAAAGTTCAAAATATTTCATTTTAGCAATCTAAAGAACGATATTCGAAAAAATTGTCAAACAATGTGTGCATGTTAGTTAGTTACTGCGTACGTTTGTTTACTCTGTTTTAAAATGCAGCCTCCGGAATGAGTATCAGAGAATTCGAATTTCAAGTAAACCAAGATTTAATATCGTTTGGAAGAAAAAATTATTTTAGTTCCAAGAAATGGTAGAAACTTACGAACAAAAATTTGAAAAAATTGCAATTATTGTATAAGAGAATTCGAATTTCAAGTCAATTAGGATTTAATATCGTTTGGAAGGGAAAAATTTATTTTAGATCCAAGAAATATTAGAAACTTACGAACACAAATCTGAAAAAATTGCAATTATTATATAAGAGAATTCGAATTCCAAATAAACCAAAATTTAATATCATTTGGATGAAAAAAATTATGTTATTTCCAAGAAATATTAGAAACAAGAACACAAACCTGAAAAAATTGCAATTATTACTTATTATTTCGATTATCTATAAACTAAAAATCAAAATGCGAAGGATTTACATTCAACAAGTATTACGGCTGTTACACGCAGTTTTACAATTAATATACGATTTTTTTTCGAGATTGCGTGGAAAAAAGGTTTTCGTGAGCAACAAAATTAGTTTTATAAAATTTTGAAAAAGTATAAGATAAAGCAATCACGTGGAACTTGGAAAGACAACAAGAACGTTTTAGACGAGCCAAGAAAACGTTAATAGGTTAATAGAATATAATCGATTTTCGTAGTTAAAATGTTTGCTGATAAAGTTAACAAAACGTTTTACTACACCAAGATTAGACTATTAAAGTGAAAGTGCGCCTTATTAGAGACAGCTTGATACCACACCTCTCTATGTTTGATCTTATATATATATATATAATTTTCATTTTCTTCAAAAAAATGAGTAAAATATTTTACATTCACAGATAAAAAATGGCATTAATAAAGATCTCCAAGTAAAGAATGTAATGCAAAGTATTACATTTCTCCAAAAATGGTTAGATTTATAGAATAACATACAAACTGTTGTCACAGCTGCTATCTGGATCTCAGCATTCTTTTTGTTTATAATATATCACTTTTATAATGATACTAGCTGTTACCCGCCCGCTTCGCTGGGTATTTCATGATGTTTTATAAATTTTTACTGCTTATATATATGTATAAATTATTGATATCTAAATCCTAGCATTACGAATTCGATTGAATTGAAAAATATACTTATACCTGTAACTGTCACCTGTTGATAAAAAAAAAGGGCAGAACTCATCTAATTTGTATTTTCTAAAAATCTCTAAAATTGAAGCATAGAATGATGTTTGCTCTTTCGTAACTCAAAAACCAAGTGGATTCCCGCAAAACCAATTTTCGGTGGATCTCTACTCCGTAAATTGAACATGCAAGCCAAATTTCAAGTCTAAATCTAACAGAAAAAAGCAAAAGTTTTACTATCAATATCCCCGTAATCCCGTTGAGAGCCGTTTCCAAAATAACCGCTCTTAGCGGATTTCAATTCAACAAAAGAAAAATGCAAACCAAATTTCATTATTATAGTCCTTGTAGCTCGAAAAAAGTAATTTTTTTTTGTCAATACGTCCCAGTAACCCCCTGCAACCCCCAGAACTTGATTTGCTTAAAATGTATTCTTAGTGGATCCCTATTAAACAAAAGAAACATGCTTAACAAATTTCAAGTATATGGGTCTAACAATTAAAAACAGGAATTTTCTCCTGTAACTCCTCTTGACCCCACGCAAACATCTTTGGGGTCAATTTTCATTTTACTCTTTGTTAGAGGAACTCTAATTCATGAAAAGAACATGCCTACCAATTTTCAAGCAGGATGATCAAGTAGTTTAAAAATGGAAATATTGATCGATTACGCCTCTTAATCTCCCGAAATTAAACTTGGTAGTTGATATTCGCGAAACCCATTTTGTAGCGGTTCTCTACTTTACGAAGGAATCTGCTTATCAAATTCTAAGACTGTACGTCTAACAGTTTAAAAATGGGGGTAATTGTCTATAACGCCACTTGAGCCACCGCAACGCCACTTCTGGGTCTGTTTTCACAAAACCCATTTTGTAGGGGAATTGCACTCTATGAAAGGAATCTGCTTAGCAAAATTTGAAGACTGTGCGTCCAATTAATTAAAAATGCAAAAAAATTATCAATAACGCCCTTGAACCCCCGCAACACCACCTAGGGGTCGATTTCACAAAACACATTTTGCAGTGTATTTCTATCCTATGAGAGGAATCTGCTAACCAAATTTCAAGACTGTGAGTCTAATAGTTTAAAAAAAGAAATAATTATTTATATCTGCCCTTAACCCCCGCAACACCCCTTGGGGGTCAATTTTCTCCAAACCCGTTTTGTAGAGGATATTCATTCCATGAAAGAAACATTCCTACCAATTTTCAAGCAGGTAGGTCAAATAGTTTAAAAACGAAAATATTTATCTCTTACGCCACTTATTCCCTGCAACGCCACTTGGAGGTCTGTTTTCACAAAACCTTCTTATAGCTGATCTCTACTCTATGAAAGAAATCGCTTTATCAAATATAAAGACTGTGCGTCTAATAGTTTAAAAATGGAAATAATTATCTATAACGCCCCTTAAGTCTCCTCAACGCCACTTGGGGCAATTTTCACGAAACCCATTTTTAGCATATCTCTACCCTATGAGAGAAATCTGCTTACTAAGTTTCAAGACTGTACGTCTAATAACTTAAAAATAGGAATCTATAACACCCCTTAAACCCC